>JARHUK010000874.1:0-10484 GCA_031001725.1 Pseudopyricularia javanii
CTATTACACACAGCTGGTTAGGTGGTTATAAAAAAAAAAAAAAAAAAAAAAAAGTCACGAGATGTTGGTACTGCACGTTACTGCTTTTGCTTTGCTATTAATTAGTGCTAACCCTACTGCTATTATACCTCAGGCTCTACCTACCCACCTCATCCGACACGGCGGCCGAACAGCGGGGTTCAACTCGGTTCAGATCCAGGCACCCTTGGTTGGTGCGTGCACAGCCTACAACCAATCAGACCAAGCCATTGGCAGAGCAGGGGGGTCTCGGAGTGTCCGCCCCACCCGAGTCCCCTTCCTAATGTGGCAGTAACGCAGGACGCTGAGCGCAGGGCTCCGAGACTTTTGCTGTTTCTGAACAAAAGAGAATCCTGGCCCCCAAGCGAAGAAAGAAGCCCACGCAAGACTTTATGCGCCGCACTTCGCCAACCCGCCAAACAACATTAACAACCCTACTGAGTACAGTACACCATTCGTACCCCAGACAGACCGCCGGCGCAGATCCGACCAAGGGCCCGGCTGCATCAATTTCCGTCTGCAATGGGCTCCCTGTCCTGTGGCCTGACCGGCTGAAGGCGACTGGTTGCCCGCCCGCTATAGTACTGTACAGTACTTGAAGCCTGGCTTGCTTGACTGCTCGATCCCGGACTTGGTGGGCCCCCCTCGTCACTGCCGATGAAACTCGAGGCGAGGTTTGGCCCAGCTGAAGATGCTGACTGCCTTATACTTTGTTCCTGCGCAATATCCGTGAGGCGAAAATTGACAAGGCGAACCCGACTTCCGGTCGTCTTGGGCAAAATCAACAGTGACGAAAGCCGCGAGGTCTCGGCCGATCACTCGCCCGCCTGTCCATTATAAACAAGGTAGCTACGTAGCTAGCTAGCTAGCTAGCTAAATCTTCAATATAGCATCCGACAGCACCGGTACAGACAGTGAAGTGAATAATAACACCACTCGATCGTAAACTTGCTACTTACATGACCTTGATCAGCTCCTTCAACAAACCCTCCGGTACCGACCTAACCACCGCCAGCCATCTCGCTTACACCACAATGCACTCGCAAGCCCTGCTCCTTGTCTTTGCACTGCATAAACAAGCCCAGATCTCTTGTCTTGTTCCAGGCACGGGCATCTTTGTCGATGATGTGGCCCCCGTTCAAGGGTTCCTGGGTGACCCTGGTCGCCCTCATGCTACCAAAAGTCTGACCATCCGAACATCTGGACCAAGCATTTTCCCACCACGTTCCCCACTAATTGCCAAGTACAGCACAACAAGCGGCTGTCTTATGACATTCGTCACTCCCTCCCATATTTTGACTGCCCTCCCTTTTTAAAGTTACTTGGATTCGAACTGTCATAAACGCTACACAGCCACCCGTTTGCTTCTGACAATCCGCCAGCAGCCAGCCGCCGACAAGAAGAAAGACACCTCGGTTGGGATAAATGGCATCTTGGTCCCCAGCAAGCAGGTCTTGGGGGGTCGTATCCCGCTGTTGGCCTCTGGCGCTCGTTGACTGTTGACGAAGCACCTAGCCGGGCCTTGACAGCCACGACCACGACCACAACCACGACCAGCAGCATGGGCCTTCATCATGGTGGCCACCAGCCTCCTCGACTGGCAAAGGCAGAAACCGTCAGTTCCACTGAGCAGGATCTCGAGAAACAGTGGCAGCAGAAAGGATGGGACGACGACAGGACGGGGAACTCCTCCACCGCGCTGGGACCCGAAGGTCGAGCCCAGCCTGTCATCGTCCTGGCCACTCTGATATTTCTATTCTTAGCCTCCGCAGCTGGCATTGCTTTCTTTGTTCTGGCTGTGGTAGGCGTCGTCGCCGCGAGGTCAGCCGAGCTACCAAGCCGTATCGTAGTTTTCGCAGCCTCGATAGTCGGCCTCGTCTACACAGCCATACACCTCTCTGCGGCACGGACGAGTTACAGGAAAAAGGAACATGGGTCGCCACAGATATACGGCAACTACAAGCACGCCATGGGTCTTTTGCTGGTGCGGCTTTCCCTTCCTGTATGGATAACAGCAGTCGTCACGGCCGCTCTAGCGGTTGTCAACGCCGACGGTGCGCTTGAAGGGCCTTTTCAAATAGACCCTAAACAGATGTCCTATGTCAACCTTTTGGTTGCTGTCGTTGGACTGTAAGTTTCCCACTGTTTCTGCTTTTTGTTTTCCGCAAGCTTGACGCTTGGTCACTGACAAAACTTGTTCAGGTTGGCAAACCTGACAACTCTCTTCTGTGTGGAGACTTCCATGACACCTTTTGCAACATGGCTTATCTCCAAGTCCGACTTTTTGAAAGGCCGAGGCAGGAGCATATCGCCTTTGATAGTTGATGCAGAAGAATTCGAGCCAAGGGTACAGCAAGACTTTCAGAAGCCCTCCGCGGTGCATCAGCCAGAGGAGCGGCACCCTGCACTGAACAGTCAGGACCGTGCGAATGGATCTTGGCCTATACAGAGGATGCAATCGACCTCCTCAAGCGTTTACTCAACCCACACATACGCGTCACGGGCTCCTGCCGCGCGGCGTGAGCAGAGCCGTCCCGGCACCGCCATCTCCACCGATTTGCCAGTCTTGTACGACCGAAACGGCGTCTCTCTCGATGGCGAAGAGTACCGCCCGCCTGTTCACATGTCATGGCGGCCTCCGTCGCACCACGGCAAGATATCCATCGACTACGGCTCCCGTCAAGAAGATACTCCGCCGCTTCCCCCTCTCGCAAGGGAGCCTGCGGTTCCGACCCTCGATGCAGTTCCCCCCACTCAATCGCGAGCCCCCGTCCGAAGATCATCGTCCGCATCCAGACCAGCAAGGTCGCGAAGTGGGTCGTCACGCCGAGGACGTGAAAAAGGCCCGCGCGACGCTCAAGGATACAGTGCGTTCCCGAGGGAATCGAGCCGGCCGCCCAAAAGCGTTGAGCCTGGCCCTGTAGACCGTGCCTCGTCAACGCCGAGCCCCCGTGGCATGTCATTGAGATCCCACCCGCCGTTCAACCACCCTTCAGCAACCGAAAGGGGTCGCTCGGCAGCCAGACCGTCGACTGCGCCAGGGCTGCCACCGTCCACGATCGAGAACTGGGGAGTCCCGCAGCACAGGGTTTCCGTCAAGAGGAAACCCGTGGGCCAGGGCAGTGTCAGTTCACAGACGGACAGGAGACCCATGACTTCGGATGACGGCTACAGCAGCTCGTGCTATGATGACGATGACGAGAGCGAATATCAAGACGACCAGTCTTCTTCTGGACCTGGAATTTCTCGTAGCCTCTCCAGGACCAAGAGACGTCTTCTGAAGGAGAAAGAGGAGCGAGAGAGGGAGGAGAACCAACAACAATCGCCCAACCCCAACTTCTCGAGGCCATTACCGCGGTCCAAATCCCTCAGCAGCATGCACCGCAGGTGATTTTAATACCCCGACCGGCTTCATGACCACGGGTTCCGCTACAACGCGTGGCCAATCTAAGGATCGATCACACCGGAATAATGCTTTTCAGCATAGCGTTTTCTTTTTTTTATTATCCATTATAAACAGCAACCCTGGTGGTCAGCATGACTTGACGATAAAAATCGAAATATCCCACCTCTTGTTTGTGAACAAGAGAACGAAGCAAGGAGCAGGACGCACATCACTATTTACTTATTTTAGACCACATCTGATGTGGTCTTGGCTATCGTGTTGCCCGGGATGGGGCGATCATTTAACGGAGAAGAGTGCAGGCACATGGTACTCTTATATATCTTGATATCCTACCCGAGACGCGATCCTGTGGGCATATCTCCACAGGTGGAAAAGGGAAAAAGACAATCTTAATAGATGACAAAATATATATACAAAATACAGAAAACTCAGTCAAACAATCAGAACTCGGGCTCATGACTATCTCGGTGGTTCTACCGTTTAGGAGGGGGGAAACGAGCAGATTTGACTCTATTTCATGCCCGCGGTTTTGTTGAGAGGCAGGTATGCGCCCAGAGACGTCATATAGATAGATTCCTGGTTAGGTATGCATGTTTAAACAATATCTCGTCAGGGATACAAGTCAAGAGACCTTGATACGACGTACTCTCGCCATTCTCAGGGACGCAGGTTGTTTTACAAAGGTGCGTCCCATGAGCGAGGCGTAGTGGCTACCGTGCGGTCCTCGTCTCGCATCGGACGTAGGCTACCCTGTTATATGATTCACATACTCTGCAACACGCTTAGCCGTTCTCGAGACGATAGTTCGGCCCAGTGGCATTAGGAACGCCTTCGCACCTAGCCACAATCTTATGCTGCGGGTGAATTAATGACCACTAATGACTTAACACTACTGCTTCTACAAACAGTCCCTTCTAGTCAATGTAAAAGCCTTTTATCCGCGGGCTATCCTCCGCCTTTTGATAGTACCCGTGTTGGTCGCGGTACTGCTGCTAGGCGTCCCACCCTCGGTGGCGTCCGTTCCTTCCCTCTCTGCGCGGTCGGGCTCAACGGAGTCGACGCGATCAGCGTCGCCATCCCCGTTGGCTTCGTCGTGAGCCTTGCTGCCGTCGTCCTCGTCGTCGGCAGGGGGCGGAGGCGGGGCCGCGCGCTGCTTCTCGGCCTCCCTAATATTCTCCAGCAGCTTCTCAACCTCGACGTGCATGGCGAGCGTATCGTTGACGACCGCGTTCTCGTCAACCTTGTAGCCGAGGACGCTGGAAGCCGCCCCGCCACCGGCAGCGGCCGTGGCACTCGCGTCGGCGCCGTCGTCGGCCGGCTCGTCCGACTCCTCGAGGAACGACGGGCCGGGCCCGCGGTTAGGGTCCTGGTTGTACATGATGGCGTTGGAGAACATCTGGGTCAGAGCCTGGTCCAGGTGCGTGATGTTGATGATGCCGCGCGGGGGCACCAGGTCTTCGCTTTTGCGCAGCCAGACCATGCTGGTCCCCGGGTCGCCGTCGGGCAGGCTGGCGGCCGCTTGTTTCGCCGCCCGGTTGCCGTGCGTAATGGCTGCCCGGATCGACTTTAGGTCCATGGGGCCGCGCACAATGTTGTGATAGCCTGGAGCGTCGCGTTCGCGGATGGGATGAGCAAACATGTTGGCATGCCGGTGGCTGGTGATCTGTTCCAGAGCAGAAGCGCTAATCTTGGGAAAGTCACGAGTCCAGCGCACATGGTTCCGTGTCATGGTCTGGAAAGCCTTCGAGGCCAGGGCAGAAGCGTTGCCATTGAGGGGCACAGACGCAAGTGAATCGTTGGATTTTGTGGCAGTAGGGGTAGCAGCCGTGTCCAGCCTGCCGTCCGACGCCGAGTCGGCTCGCTTTCTCTTCACACGGCGCGAAGACTGACCGCCGGCAACATCCTGCTGACGTCGACTAGGGCCACTCTCGTCCGCCGTCGTGTCGCCGGTTTCCTCGAGTATTCGAGGAGTCTCTGCTTCCTTCTTAATGATGGCAGGGGCTGGCTCTACAGAATCGACTTGCATTTCGTCCGTTGCGCTGGGCCGAGGTGGCTCCGAGGCACTTGCTGACGGCGATTTGGTTGCTTCGCGCGTCTTACCCCGAGCTAGTCTACCACGAGGCTTGGCTGTCGAATTCTCCGTCTTTTGTGCCGGTGACTTCTTGGCCGGGGCCTTGGACATCGGGGTTGTCTCCGTGGTAAGAGGCGCAGGCTTGGTACTCGGCACAGTTGCAACAGACGTTGGCTTCTTGGGCAAAGGTGCGGATGTCTGAACGGGACTGAGCGGTTCCATAGACGGCATTGGCATCCTATTCGCATCCTCGGGCTTTGGTGTCGACGGCGTAGAAACAGCAGATTTCCACCGTGTTGCACTACCACGTGGTGCGAAATAGCCGAGATCGTTTGAGCTGGTAGGCGTCTGTGGCATGGCCGGAGTAGGTCTGAGACCAGGGGTAGGAGTTGACGATCTGGGAGTTGACTTGAGAAAGTTGAGTGTGTCAGCGGACACAGATGATGCTGGCTGTTGCGTGTTTTGGTATGGAGAGAGATGCGTCCCTGGTTGAGGAGTCGCAAAGGGAGAGGCAGAGACGGCGGAAATGGGCGGCCTTGAAGAAGCTGCTTGCGAGGGCGGCCGCGGCACCAGCTGCGGCCGGGGATTTTGGGCGGCAGCCTGATGAGAGCCTGCATTCGGCTGGCTTGTGACTTGTGAGGGGCCGTTTTGGATGGCATACGGCTGCTGCTGCTGCTGCTTTGGGTGCAATTGCGGCTGCTGTTGGATGGTTGGTAAAGGGCTTGCAGGCTGTTTCCCCTGGCCAGGGAGCTGCTGGGGTACAATGTGGGAGGGAACCGGGGAGCTTGTGGCCTGCAGCCGTCTTCCAGGTCCATGAGGCCCACCAGACTGCGTTGGAGCCATATTGCGAGCGGCCGCGGGGGTACCAATAGGTTGAGATGGCAGATGTGGCGTCGGATGGGTGGATTGTCTCTGCGCCAGATGCGTGGCAGGTTCCGCGTGGGCCTGCTTCCTCGCATCTGGAGCCGGCGCTTGCGGCTGCGTCTGAGCAGGATACCGCGGTGGCACAAGAATAGCTTGTTGCTGTGCTGTGGCCGGACCTGCTTGCGGACCCGCCCGGAGAAGCTGTGGGCTGTTTGGGCCAGGAGATGGCTGCCCATGGCCAGGACGGGCGTGGGCTTGAGCCTGTCCTTGGATTTGGCCTTGCGCTGGCATGGTACCGTATGGTTGGGGTTGGTGTACAGGTCCACCTGGATGACGGTGTTGCGATGGCATCTGGGAATTTGTATACTGGGGTTGATGCTGGACCTGAGGACCAGCCTGAGCCTGAACATGGGCTTGCGCAAGTGCTTGCGGAGTCCAAACCGGTTGCTGCATGGAATTCGCCGGCTGAATGTGCGGGTGCTGCATATTTGGTCTTTGTAGGGGCGTCGAGGGCTGCTGAGGTTGGTACGGAGGTTCCCATCTCAATGCCGTACCCGGCGCCGGAGTGGACGTGTCTTGACGTGGTTGAGACGGTTGTGGGGGTTTAGACTTAACGATTGCGTCAGGTCGCTGCAACACACTAGACTGAGGCTGAACTGGCACCGGCTGTGGCGACGGTATTGGCCGCGGCGATGGTGCAGAAACGGGTTGCGGGCGTTGAAGGACTGGAGACGCTGTTGTACCGTTAGGTGGCCATCCCTGGCTGTGACCTCTGCCGTTGGTCGTGGCGACTTGTCCAAACTGACCCGGGCCGACAACACCCGCTCCCGGTCTGATGTTGGAGGGCGGGAGACCATGGTTCTGGGCTTGGATTGGCTGTGGAGCGATAGCCTGGTTACTAGCAGCTGGTGAAAGTCGACGTGCAGCCGGCTTTGTGTTCTGCACGCTCAGTGTTGCTGAGTTAGAAGAGGGCTGCGCGGTGTGAGAAGCCGGCGACTTTGTCGTGACAGGAGTGACCGTTGATGATACAGCGGCGGCTGGAGATGGAACGCGTGTAGGCGCTAGGGCTTGACGGCCCGGGATCGTCGGCGGCGTGGACGAAGCAAGACGGGTTGGCACTGCCGAGGGTGGTGCTACTGGTACAGGTCTAGGAGACTGCGCGGCTGCCGGCGTGAGCCTTCCTGGTATTGCAGGAGATGGCTGTCGTGACGGGGGTGCGGGACGCCCAGATTCTGATGCTGTGGTCGGTGTCGGTGGAACCGGAGTTGGTGTTCTCGAATCCGTAGCGGGATCTGTTGGGCGCGATGTCTGCTTCACGCTGGGCGAAGGTACTACGCCACCTTCCCTGGACCCATTCAGTGCCTGAACGCCATCCTTGCTGACGACGACCGGAGCAGGCGTGGTTCTTGGGGACGCAGCAGCGGGTTGCGGCGGTGAAGGCACAACACCATCTGCACCGTTCTTGGTTGGGGCGGCAGCCTCCTTCTCAGCTCTTGCTAGTTCGGCGGCAGCCTGCTCGAATCGCTTTTCGTCAACAAGGATTGAGTCAACTCGATGGGCCCTCCATTCCTTGTACAGCCTTTGCAGCACATGGGGCACTTTGGGCAGGTGCTCGGCGGCTTCCTGCAGAGAGCGCGGGGTCGGGGCCTGCAGCTTGCGCCTCTTGTTGGGGGAGAGACTGCCATCGCCGGCCTTGTCCGAAGTGTCGACGTGGAGTTTTAGCTCGTCGCGCAGCAGGTGCAGGAAGAGCTCCTGAAGGGAGGCGGGACTCAGGCGGGCGGCATCGTAGGTGTCGTCTTCCTTGACGAACTCGTAGTCGATTAGGTCGGCGGAGATGTCGTCAAATGCAGCCGCCGAGACGCCGCGGGCGAACAGGGCCTTGAACAGCAAGAATGACTCGAGAGGCGTGTATGCCGTGATGTTGGACATACCCCATAATCCAGCTCGTGGCGCTTCGACGGGACCGCCGCGTCTCTGGAGAAGATGTATGGGCGCCAGTTTCTTTGCTGTTTTCGGGACCTGTGAAAGATGGCGATGGGCTGGGGTCAGCCGGGGGATTGAACAATTTGGATGATAAAATTCGCCAGTTTGCTCGTCGCGGTGACTAACGCGAAAGCAGGATAATTGAGAAGCAAAAAAAGTGAGAGACACAGTCCGGTCGGTCGTTGTCGCTCGACCGATGATCAATTGCCAAAACGCGAATTTTCGATATCAAAAAGCGAGCCTGGGACTCACCTGGTTGATGCGAAGAAATAGAATCGCGTCACCTATCCCGAGCAAGAATAATCGATTATTAACATTAGGCGCAGCTGGTTCGTTTTTGGATAACCGAACTGATGGATTGATGGCTGGCGATGTACGGTTGGTAAAGTTTTGCGGGCGAAAGTCTGGCTGCGCGAGTCACGTGGGGGAGCTGTTTGCACTTTGTCGCGTCGTTGTCGGGACTTTGAGATTTGGTCGGGGGACATTTGGCTGGATGGAGTTTGGGGAAGCGGGCATGATGGGATGTGCGATAAGATAAGGATTTGGCTTATTATGTCATGTGAACTTGCGGGAGGGGGGATTACCTACCCGGCATCATTCAGCACCTGGTCAGTGAGGTCATGTGCTTCTTTCTTTCATGTGCTCGCCCATGACGACTCTTTTCAAGACTTGCGATTAACAGTCCAGGGTGTGTGCACGTCAACCAGCCCAACCCACTTCGTCCATCCGTTCGGCCCGCTTGCTACTACTACTTTACTACTTTGTAGTAACAACCTAGTCTAGTCATAGGTGGGTTGGTAATTTTAGGTTTGGCGTGTCGCCGTTATGCGTCCATCGATGGGGGCTAAACGTACTCTTGGTCGTACATAATTTTGACATCTGCGTTCTGGCATTCGTTACGTTTATCGTTGTTTGGCCGCAGGAGCGGTTGTCCAGTCCAGAATTGGTGGCCTGGGCCCCAACAGCAGCATGGCTACAGATCAGCTCGGCAAGCGAAAGACGGATCGGCTGCCCCAAGGCCCAGAAATGGAATGACTCGGATAGTCGTAATTCATTGGGTAGTCTTGAACTTTTTCATGCCTGGCCTGACGGGCGTTGTTGGGCCTGCCAGGTACAATTTGCATCGTGATCCATCGGGTCATGTGGATAGGGTTCGGTCTGTCGTGCAGTCATTGTCACAGGCAGGAAATAGATAACCATGGGGAAAGGAGAGTGGCCGAACCATAGTAGAGTGCGATATTATTGATGTACAAAATAGGACCACACGGCACAGGTCATTGGGGATGGACGGTGCTGTTATTGGATGTTGGATAATTAGGTATGTACCTACCTACGTATGGCATCACTTCCAGGTTGGACCATTCTGTCAATTGTCATCGTGACACTTGTTCTCTGTATACATTACAATATTATTGTTAAATGAAGTACCGCACCCTGAAAGCGCTTTAAAGTGGTTTGCCGCAGCGTTGCGCTGGATGCTACCTGATCTCGACCATGTGGATACGGCGAGTGCGTTGCTTAGCCCTGTTGCATAAACGGCCCATTACAGCGGCGACTTGGTCAATTTCCATGGCGATCAAGCATTCCGTATCCTTTGATTTCTCACTTTGTCTGGCTGTTTCAGGAGTTCAAGGGACAGGCCGAGCAGCCGAGCTTATTGGAGATGAGGATGAATGAGCAAAAGAAAGACACAAACAAACATTGAAACACGAGGAAGCTGCAGATGATTACCTAGGCACCCAACATGAAAACCAACTCCCGTTAATTATCGACATTGACAGAAGCCAGCCATACCTCTATAACAACTACCATGCAGTGAATGCAGTTGCAGGCAGTTGCAGGCAGTGCGTGCCGTTCCGTGGGGTACCGAACCCTGCAGTTGCCGCCCCCCTCCTTCCAGCTCCGGTCCCCCAGCTGATTGAATTTACCATGTCAGCTGCGTGCGGAGCAGTTGATTCTTTTGAGCACAGCTGGATGTTAATTATTATTATTTTATGTCCTTACCTAAGTTAGGTATAAAAGAAGTGGTGATTTGATTTCGAATGCCATGTCCATCCACCTCAATCAAATATCCCTGCTGTGCCCCTGACATCACTGATCCACGCCCTTTACACCCCCCCCCCCCATTCCGCATTCCCACTC
>JARHUK010000879.1:0-11248 GCA_031001725.1 Pseudopyricularia javanii
CCCTTAGTCCTTCCAAACCCCCCTTCTCCTCCTCCTCCTCCTCCTCCTCCAACACACAAAAAAAGTCCTGCCCATCATGAGCACGCCAACCCCCCGCCCCCTGCCCTGTGGCATCTACGCCCCGACAATGACCTTTTTCGACCCGGAGACGGAGGACCTCGACATACCCACCATCAAGAGGCACGCCGAGCGTCTAGCCCGCGCGGGTCTCGCCGGCCTGGTGACCATGGGCTCCAACGGCGAGGCCGTCCACTGCACGCGCGAGGAAAAGGTCGCCGTGACGAGGGCGACCCGCGAGGCCCTCGACGCCGCCGGCTTCCCGGCCGTGCCCATAATCGTCGGCGCCACCGAGGGCTCCGTCCGCGGCACCGTCGAGCTCTGCACCGCCTGCGCCGGCCCGGGCGGCGCCGACGCCGTCCTCCTCCTGCCCCCGAGCTACTACCGCGGCCACATGGACGACGAGGCCGTCGAGGCCTACTTCGTCGCAGTCGCCGACGCCAGCCCCTTGCCCGTCGTGCTGTACAACTACCCGGGCGCCGTCGCCGGCGTCGACATGGACTCGGACCTCATCATCCGCCTGGCCGCCCATCCCAACATCGTCGGCACAAAGTTCACCTGCGGCAGCACCGGGAAGCTCACCCGCGTCGCCGCCGCCACCGACGCAAAGACCCCCTTCGCCGAGGGTTCCGGCTACATGGCCTTTGGCGGCATCTGCGACTTCACCGTCCAGACCCTGGCCAGCGGCGGCAGCGGCATCATCGCCGGCGGCGCCAACATCATGCCAAAGCTCTGCGTCAAGGTCTGGAACCTCTGGGCCGAGGGCAAGCGGGACGAGGCCATGGCGCTGCAAAAGATACTCAGCAAGGGCGACTGGGTCCTGACCAAGGCCGCCATCGCCGGCACCAAGCAGGCCATCCAGAGCTACTACGGCTACGGCGGCTACCCGAGGCGCCCGCTCAAGAGGCTGGACGCCGCCAAGGTCTCGGCCATCGAGGAGGGCGTGAGGGAGGTTATGGATATTGAGAAGACGCTGTGAGGTGGATGTTGGTTTCTTTTTATTCCCAAGCTTTGCACATTTCAGTATCCCCATGCGTAAAACTCGTAGATATGGGTCGTCCGCCTCTAATTTATTTTTCTTTCTCGATAATCATTACAAGCTTTTTTGATAAGAGCCGTCCGAGTCCCAATGACTCCAGATATCCGGCTCTATATTAGTATGGGTATTCTATACAAATGCACATCTTAAAGGTGCCGTATTGGTCATTATTCAACATCTCTTTTCTTTCCAGCGAACCAGAGCTGGCCTTGTCATGCTCTCCGCCGCACCCAAAAACAACCCCCCAAAACGATTACACCCCGAACCCTCGCGGGTCGTAGGCCGAAATCGTTGCCTCGTCTAGGCTAGACGTCCTTCCGTCCATCACCATCTCCGCCATCAGCAGCCCGCACGCCGGCGCGTTCTGTATTCCCCAGCAGCTGTGGCCCGCGGCTAGCCACAGTCCCGGCGTTAGCGTGCGCCCGAACATGGGCTCCTCGTCACCTCCCTCGCGCAGCGGCATGTAGCACGCCTGCTTCTGCTTGACGGCCGCGCCGGCCAGCACGGGCGAGACGAGGCCGAGCCACGTGATGATGTCGTCGCAGTGGCGCTCGTCTACCGTTACGAGGTCCGCCGTGGCCGGGAGGTCGACTTCGTGGTCGACAGCTCCTATATGGACGGGAGGGAGGCGGAGCCTTTGGTTAGTAACTGCCTCAGGTTGCCAAATCGAAGCGGGGCGGGGGCTCATCTTACCACAAGCGTATACCTCCTTGAACGGCCTGGCGTACGCCTCTGGGTCCGGTGGGATGACCTTCTTGGTCCTCTTGGCGATCTCGCCCTTGCTGATCCGATGGCTCGGAACGTAGCCCCTGGGCAGGTTGATCTTGGTGAAGATGGCATGCGGGGTGACGTCAACCTCCCAGACGACGCTGTGCGCCCGCACGCCGCTGATCTCCGTCTTGGGCAGCAGCGTCGAAGTCCACGAGCCCGCGGCCACCATGACGTCTGTCACGTCTTCGAGGGCCTCCCGCTGGTTCGAGCTGCGCTCGAGCAGCCAGACACCGCGCACGCCCTTGCCGTGGTCGTAGTCGATGCCCGTCACCAGCACGCCCTGGCGGATCTGCACGCCTCGTTCCTCGGCCAGCCTTGCCATCCAGTGCGTGAAGTGGTATGGGTGCACCTGCGCCGTGTCGTTGCTGTCGCCGACGCCCTGCTTCTTGTAGGACGAGACGAGGTCTCGGTTGATCCAGGTGAGATCGGGCGGGAACATGCTGCTGGTGGGGAACTTTCCCACGCGGTCTTTACGGCCACCCTTCCCGCGTGGCTTGACAGGTACGGAGGTTTGGTCTGGTTTGACTGTGGTGGCAGCGGTCATGGTCCGGTTGTTTTTGGCGCTGTTGACGGCTATGTCTTTTGCCGCGATCGTGGCCTTGGCCCGGGTCTGCCTGCAACTGTTGATGGTCGGGTTGGTATCAGCCGGTTCGACTGTTGCAGCGGCGGTCCGAGACCGGGTCTGTCTACTAGTGACGGTCGAAGCCATGTCAGTTGGCTCCGCTGACGTGCTGGCGGTCTTGGACCGTGTCAGCCTGCCGTTGACGATGGTTGAGTCTTTCGTTTCAACCGATTCCACTATTATTGTGGATTCCACTACAATGGTGGCGGCCTTTGCCCGCCTATGTCTGCCGTTGATGGTTGAATTGGTTTTGACTGGCTCAACAGGAGTTGAGGTTCCCTTAGCCTGGGTCTGCCTGCTGCTGTTGGTGCCCAAGTCCTTCGACTCAACTGGTCCGATGGTTGCGGTGGCGGCGGTCTTTGCTCTGGTTTGTCTGCTGGTGACGGTGCCTGCGGCCTTTGCTGCGGCGGCGACCTTGGCCCGTGTCTGTCTGCCGTTGACAATGCTCAAGTCTTTTGCTGCTTCAACTGGCTCGGCTCTTGCATCAACGGCCTTGGCCCGGGTCTGTCTGTCGTTGGTGGCACTTGTCTCTTTCGTCTCCGCTGATTGGGCCGTCGTAGCGGTAGCCTTGGCCTGGGTCTGCCTGGTGCTTGTGGCGCCGGCAGCTTTCTCTGAGGGTTCTGCGACCTCTTTTTTTTGCCGTGCCGATCGCCTAAGAGGGTTGGTTGTGTGGCTTGGGGCAGGGGCCTTGGTCACTGACGCGGTATCGCCGTTCACCAAGTTTGCCAAGTCGGCGGTTTCGTCAGTCGCGCATCGCTTGATGGAGCTCGGGGCGTGTTGACTCTCTTCTAGCATCGTCTGGCAGGATTTACCGGTGCTTTGACGATTGTCAAGCAGGGGTTCATTGAGGCTCACAGCTTGTCTGGGCTCTGAGCTCGTGGGGTTCTGCTTGTCTTGGGCGGAGACAAAACTGTTGAAGAATGAATCATCACGCTCTGTGAGTTCCGGCTGGCCGTCGACCTGGGCCGCCAAGGGCTTTACCGGGAAAGGCTCTTCACTTGTCGCTGAAGCAATGTACCTGTCGCCAATGGCGTATTCCGAGACAAGGCGACTTTTCCATCGGGTTGAGCTACCTGTAGTCCAGCCAGGAATTTGCCTTGTCTGAATCATATGGCTTGCGTAATGGGGTTGCCAAGTTTGGGATGACTGTGGCTGGCCGTTTTCTCCATGGAGCGCAGCGTGGCCTTGAATCACACCCTCAGGGTCCGAAGAAGCCGTCAGCGGTACTTGCAGCTCGATAGGGAGCTCTGGCTGCGAGGGTGCCTGGGTGCTGGAACACTGGTCAGGCTTGCGACCTTGTGATGCCTCACTCGGGACTTTATGCGGATTGCCTGGCAAAGGATCCGGGGTTCGGTCCTGAGCGTACGAAGAGTCAAGCCTCTGTCGTTTGGCACCCATCTTCTTGGCGGCGGGCTGCGGGAAGGCGGCCCTCTCCTTGACGGGCAAGTCGTCTACCTTCAGCTTGGTGTCGATGGTGCCACATCCTTGCAGCTTGCGGTAACCCCACCTGGCGGCGCCATCGTGCTCACGGGCCAGGTCCTCGTGGAGACGGAAGGACAGCGGCACGGTCTCGACGGCGCGGTTGGCCCACAGGCCGAGGAGACCACCTGCTTTGCCCGAAGCGCTCGAGGCAATGCCTGCGGCTTCAACGATGGTGATTTTGTGGATTTTGGGGTCGTACTTGGGGTGGCGGGTCAAGAAGTAGGCCGTGGTGCAGCCGATCACGCCACCGCCTGGGGAGTTGGATGTCAGTGTTGGTTGGAGGGTTTTATGTTACTATCAGAGTGTCATCTGATCACTGAACAAGTATGAGAGCAAAAAGAAAACATACCAATGATGACGATGTGCCTTGGTTTACTGTCCATCAGTTCATCCGGTTGGCCGACCCGGCCGGGACGTAGATGTCCTGACCGGTCCGGGCGAAAATGTTGAACTGTGAGGCAAAGGTAGGGTAGCGCATTCGCATGGAGGCACGAGTCGTTGAGGCTGGTTGCAACTTAGGTCGGTAGGTGTAAATCTGATACTTGCAGAGCTGATAGTTTTTTTTGGTTGGTATATGATATTGTCCTCCCGTGGTTTGATGAACGAGTGAAGATGGAAAAAAAAAAGTAAAAGCTGCAAGAGAAGAAAGGATCTGAGAGAGGTTTTTGGTTTTGCTACTACCATAACAAATTCATAATGCTGTTGCGTTGGGATTTGATGCGAATTTAATGTTTGATTTGGCTCTGCCAAAGTCGCGAACGCGCTGAACCAAAACCGGGGCCGGCCCCCACCCAACAGCAGCACCAGTTCCTGACATTCCTGCATGAACTCGAAGTTAACGCCAGACTCACGTGAACCATATCACGTGCTTTGTCTGCTTATTTTGTGCCCCTCCAAGAGCCGAGCTGCAAAGTAATGCAGAGATAGAGATGCAGATACGTAGGTAATGTGTTCAGCCAGGCTCTCGATAGAGTCAGTCTGGTGCCCCCAAGCGGACTACTGATGAAGAATAGGGATTCCCCCCATTTGAGTGCGTGATACAAAAGATGTGATGCATTGTGGATGGCAAAAATAAGGGGAACAGAAAACACAAAAACAATCAAATCTTCACTGACCCCCATTGAGATCAAGGTTCTCGGCAGCTAATTATACTCGCTATGCCATACCACCCAAATAAATGCCCCTCCCTCCCGGAGCGGCCATTTACCGAGGTTTGAGGGCTGAAAAACCCACCCCTAGCGTTGGTCGGTCGGTCTGATCATGGCGCCGGCCTGTCCTGCTGGCTGGACATTACAGTTGTCCGATCCCAAAGCGAGTGCCAGATGTGACTCGGGTGTCGTTGACATGAATAGAAAAAAAAAATTGGGGATTGCTGCTGGAAAAAGTCCTGAATCATCCTTTGACTGACACTGACCGCTCCAACCACTCCCGTAACCAAACCACAAGACAAACACATACGCCAAACCTCTTGTAATAACCATCACTGGCA
Organism: Pseudopyricularia javanii; assembly: GCA_031001725.1. Taxonomy (NCBI): domain Eukaryota; kingdom Fungi; phylum Ascomycota; class Sordariomycetes; order Magnaporthales; family Pyriculariaceae; genus Pseudopyricularia; species Pseudopyricularia javanii. Next base: position 5,461 of record JARHUK010000879.1, read on the forward strand.
CCTGTTTTTTTGTTTGTTTGTTTTTTTGCCTGTCTCTTCGACAACCAGGTAAGCTTTCGAGAACCCCTCTTGGCGCGATACTGGCTTCTCTCCCCATCGGCTACCAAGACTGACATCGGATGAGCACAAAGATCGTCGCCCACCATGGCATCCGCTACTTCTTTCTACGACTTCAAGCCCTTGAACAGTACGTGGCTTTCTGTAGTCCCTGGCTTGCCCAGTGCCGTGGTGTAGTTTGTCCACAGCACTCTGTACAGACCACACCCGCATCAAAACAAAAACCCCCAAACCTGCCCCTCCTCAAACCACCCCCAAACACACGCCCGTCGCCAAAATAGAAAGAAAGAAAAGAAAAGAAAAAGAATGCAGCCCTGCCGCCGTGTCCTCGCAGCGATGCCGCCGAGACTACTCCGGCAGGTCAGGTCACAGCCAATGGTGTCAATCCCCGTCCCTCCCGGCGGCAGCCGGTGCAATACCCCCGTGCCGTCGCCGACACTGTACCGCGCCCCCGTCACGCAGTGGTCCCGCACCTACGCGACATTCTCCGAATGGCTCAAGTCGCAGGAGCTAACAACGCCCGCCGCAGAGAAGGGTGAGGAGACCCCGCTGGCCGACCACAAGGGCAAGGTCGTCCTGGTGGTCAACACGGCCTCCAAGTGCGGCTTCACCCCGCAGTACGCCGGTCTCGAGGCCCTGTACAAGAAGCTCCAGGAGAAGCACGCCGACGACTTTGTCATCCTGGGCTTCCCCTGCAACCAGTTCGGCGAGCAGGAGCCCGGCACCGACGACGACATCCAGTCCTTCTGCCAGGTCAACTACGGCGTCAGCTTCCCAATCATGAAAAAGGTCGACGTCAACGGCGACGCCGCCGACCCGCTCTTCAAGTGGCTCAAGGAGGAGCAGCCCGGCATCATGGGCATCAAGCGCGTCAAGTGGAACTTTGAAAAGTTCCTCATCGGCAGGGACGGCAAGGTCAAGGGCCGCTGGGCCAGCACCACCAAGCCCGACGCCCTGGAGAAGCCCATCCTCAAGGAGCTCGAGGCCCCCAAGCCGTCCATCTGAGCGTGTTGTGCTATTTCGGATTTTGGAGAAGCGGGGAGTTTGCTCTGCCTTTACAATGTGCCATCCGTAGCTGCAAGGAGAGAAGAACGGATACCTGTGGGGAGATGTTAGTCCCGCCCAAGAAGATGTCACCGGTTTGATGGCGGGATTTCCTACTTGTCATAGCCGAGTATTAGTTGACCCCTTTATTTCTGGACAAAAGGAACCTTATCATAAAGGGCGCCTAGTTCTCTTGGCTTTCTGTTCGTGTTTCTGGTTGAGCCCCTCAAGCCCCCTTATTCGACTATGGCTTTCCCCCCCTTCTTATCTTGCCAGCCCTCCAAAGTATCGTAAATCCATGGTTACGAACAACAGAGCCCCCCGTGCTGCATTGAGAGATGCCGGCAACACAGGGGCCCCCACTGGACAGAGTTCACCATGTCATGCAACCATGCGCAAGACGTCTACATGCCTTCTTTACGGGGCTGCCAGAACCACAGTCGAGCTGGAGGCGGCATCGAGCCGCATTTGAGCCCTGCCGCCATCGGCGTCGCTGGGCACTGTCACAGGAACTCCCTGGCTTCCTTGGATGATGTTGGTGGTACAGAGTCAAGGGCGACAGCAGTGATCTCTGTGCGATCAACAAGACTCGGCCGAGACATGATGACACCATTTCCCGGTGAATGGGCGTCGTGGGACGGTCCTCCGAGGATTCTTCTAGGGCGGCTTGGTACAGGGCCGCGTACTCGGCATCTTGACGGTGTGGATTCATGGCCGCTGCTGAGCCGATGGTCCAGGAGGGGAGGTTCGACTTCCTCTCTAGCTACTCGCGTTATCTCCAACATAGGTGACGTCGCAGGACATCAAACGCAGTGAAAGAGAATGCTCATATTAGCACGGCTTCATCCTCTCATGACAGCTCACATCATCACGTCCTCGACATAGCGGAGGTTGCCTGTTGTAAGAGTCTACCTAGAATAGCCAGACAGGTCCCATCAAAGCAAACCATAGCATTACGCGATGAAGGCGCAATGTCATCAGACCAAGCGAACATCTGGAAACTCTGCATATGGTAGAACGCTTGCCCTGCAGAGACGGGGCCCGAGCCAGATCCTCCAGGGGGGGCAACTGGTCTGACATACTGCAGCAAGATGGAGAAAGAAGTACATTTCAGTACAAGCGATCAAGCATGGCCGTTTCTGATACCCCCTCCCCCATTTTATGAGCCCCGTCTCATTGCCTTTGCGCGCCGATCGGGGGCACGCCCCCCAAGAACGACGTGGGCAAAGATCATGTCATGGCCAATGATCTGGCGGGAACAGTAACGACACGCTGGCTTTGAGGATGGATCCGACAATGAAAAATATGGAACTTCCACCCATAGGAGGAAGTGATCTTCAAGGAGAGTATGCCACTGAGTACTGTACGTAGTAAAGTAAAATGGGGACTGCGCAGGCACCAAGAACATAGTCTACAATAGAATATCAGCCTGCAGGCGCTGAAAAGGCTTAGCGGTTGCGGTTTCCCCCCTCATGTGGGCCAGATCATATTTTCTACTAGACTTACTTCTAGACTAGTACCACCTTGGCCGATCACTTTTGCCCGGGAGGCCAGCGAATCGATAGTCCGCGGGCGTGTTTGAGGTGGAATTACCACCATGCAAGTTGACTCTCGTCGCCAGTCGGGCGGAAAAGGGAGACCAACTGTGGGGGGTGGAAGAGGTAGCAGCGTGAGGAGAAATCTAGTCTAGCATCTTTTCTGGGTCATATTTTTCGCCACCAGATATCCCCAATCCTCGGCGAGCAGATACACGACCCTTGCATTGACTCTTGGCTGGCAGGTAATTAGGAATTAGATTCTATGCGTATGCATCGCGAGGGGCCAGGCGTGACCGCAATACCCGCAAGTTTCGAGTGTGTATACAGTACAATATTGTTGTTGCTTACTCACAACGCTGGATGAGGCCGAGACCCCGAATATCACATCGTTCAGGGTCTTTGGGTCTTCCCATCTCCGTTGGACGACTACTGTACGATCGATCATCAGACCATCGAGAGACAGTACCCACCGTTGTAAATGACTGACCAAAGAGCCCGGCGCGCATGATCATTGCCATAGAACGATTTGTCCGCCGGTCGAGCAGACCTGTCCTTGTCCATTGGTCATCCAAATATATGAAGCAGCCACTCGATGCCCTTTAATCTTAGCCATCAACTCTATCGCTATCAGTTGCGACGGTTGGTCATGTTTCTTCTCCTCTCCTTTCCTTTCCTTTCCTTTCCTTTTGCTTTGCCTCGTTTCCCTGATTCGCAGCATCTAGCCATAGAGAAGACAGAGGTGAGAGATACTTTGCTACTTAGTCGCCGAGTCCCTCACACAATGGAACGTTCCAACGACACGTCCCCCCACAGGGTACTACGATGTCGTAGTAGAGAGTTGTCTTAACGGCCAATCAATTAACCTTGTTTTCTTCCCTTGCCAAAAAGAGGAGGATGGGCCGCCGCCCCCCTGCCCAAACACTTGCTTCTCTTGCTTCCCTCTCGACAAACGGGAAAAAAGGCAGCGGGTGGCGACGAGGCGCTGCGCTGAGGCTTGATCGTTGCTTCGAACGGAAGCAAGATTGGTAATTTTGGAGGCGCGCCCATCAAACGTCCTCATCGTCGTTGGTCACCGTTCCCTCCCCTTCAGCCACGTCGATCTACATATCGCCGCCACCCGGCAGTCCCAAACCACTCAGAAGCCAGAACCACGCAGTCCAATCTGGGCCAGCACAACGACCACCAAGGGGCATCAGTTGCTTTCGGTGAGGGGGGCTGGCTGAGGTGTGGTGTGTGGAGAGCCTCGGGGGGAGATTGAGGTTGCTTTGACTGCCTCTCTCTCTATCTCTTCTTACTCAGACCCTCTCAAGCCCTCTCATGTCTTGCACTTTGCCCCCCCCCCTGTTCTCTCTTTCTCTCCCTCTTCTCTAACTAATACCTCACCACCCCTGTTGGTCCACGGCGGTGAGCAAAAGAAAGGTCTCGGCTGCCTGCAAGCATCGACAGCTAATGCGACCCTTTCTTGATCTAAACGACAGGGACGACAAGGGGTGGCGGCCCCTCAGAAATACTAAACGGCAACGGAGAAAAAAACACTGGACGACAGGAACGGATGGGAAAGAAAGCCACTAGCTCTAGCGGGTAGAGAAGGGAACGCTATCTCCTGGCAAGATCCGATTGGGCAGATGCACACCAATGGTCTCTTCTTTCTTCTTTTTTTTTTCCTCCACTGCATTTTCCAGGGTGACAATCCTATTTTTTTTTCTTGCTATCCAACTCGTCCTTTGTCTAATTATAAAGAAAATCACCAGGGGTGGATGATGGTGGGAACGAGTCGGCTCTGTCGCGCAGGCGGTCGGGCGGGCGCGGGGGTCGCAATGGCAAGGAGACTTTTGTTTTGGTAGAATCATATTGGAGAAGTACCTTGGCTAATGTAAGCCAAAACTCTTAAGAGAGTGAACTATAGCATGCTGAGCAATACACTACCTAAACACTAACCCATGTTCACGCACTCACGAACAAAGAAAGGTACGGATTAATGCCCTCTGAGCACAAAGCCAACATGACTACAAGGTCACATCAAATCGAACAACAACAAAAACCCGGGCAAGGCACAAGGTGAACTGACTTGCGAAGAGTACCACTTACTTCGTAAACTGGATACTAGGTACCTACACGCTGTGCCTCCCCCACCTGGGAACCTGGCACCCAAACCTGCAGATGTGCCAACGCAACCTGCAAGACAAGAAAAAAAAGAGGGGGGTGGAGGGTGTGATGATTAGTTAGGTCTGCCTGTTCTATTAATTAAATAGATAGTGACATATACAAGAGTTAAATGATAAAAAAGATAAAAGAAAGAGGGTGCGGGCGGCAAGGCTTCCATGCAGCGTTCGGTTCGTTCTAGCGCAGTGAGGCTGCTGCTTGCTTTTCTTACTTGCTTTGCTCCGTCGCGCGCCGCACCCGGTCCGCTGCCTGCCATCCATCCATCCCACGGCCGAGCGGCGTATTCTGATTTGTCTGCTGCAAAGAAATGCGGGCGTTGCTTATTTGGGTGTGATGAAAGAAGGACAACATACCGAAGACATCCGAGAGGATACCTCATTTCTCCCCGTTCAGCTGTCCCCTCCTTCTGGTCGGGGAGTCGGACTTCGACAATGGCAAAATAGAGTTGACGTGATCGGGCAAATACCAAGCTGTCCGTCCGTCTGTCATCATCGAGAAAGCACAGACTCTCAAATTAAACCATGGATGCAGGATGGGCTCTGGGCGCACACATAGCCGACTATGGGGCGTTCCGGATTTCCTCTCCCATCTTTTCCCTCAACTGTAAAACACTGGTGTCTTGACGATGTTATCGAAAGGGACTCTTTCAAGGTGAAGGGCCGGCCCTCAACACGTCACGTACAGCGTAAGAGCAACGCACAGGGCGTATATATGCCGGTGATTTACTGGTAACGAGCCAGACAAGGGGGCCTAGCCGACCAGCCAGCCAGCCAGCCAGCCAGCCAAAGCAGAACCTTGGATGCCTTTTTGTTGTGCCTCGGCTCGCAAATGGACTAGCACTTTTGTCAAAATGAATCCCCCATGGCCCGTAGCAAGGAAAAAATAAGAAAAATAAACAATACCGGGGCCGGCCTGGCCACTGGGGCCAGGCTGGAAAGTGTAAACTTGACTCTTGAACATGGTATGACTGCTGAACAAGCAATAAG
>JARHUK010000880.1:0-16621 GCA_031001725.1 Pseudopyricularia javanii
GCCAAAAAAAAAAAAAAAAAAAAAAAGAACAGGTTGTGGCTGACAACAAACAGAAGTGGATCGCACATTGGGAAGCTTGGCGGGCCGGCCCCAGGCTAACAGTCACACACACACTCAGCAAGTTCCCTTTCGTCCAATGCCCGGAATACTGTATCATCGTGCCATAGTATTTGTGGATTCAAGAAGTGACTTCAGATGGGTAGGACGAAGGGACGAAAACTTGGCGTCATATACCTCGAGGAACCACCAGCGTTTACCAAGTAGTTGGGTATGCGAAGAGACCGACGAGAGATAACAAAGAGAGCAGAGAAAGAAGAAAGAAAGAAAAGAGATAGTAAAAAAAATGTACACAGATATCGTCTCTCCCCGGGCAGCTAGGAACCTCTGCCCGTCACCTTGGGCTGATGACAAGGGCGCTTGCACAGGACAGACGGGAGCTATCCCGACCGAATAAGCGTTGATGTGACACTGCATGTCGCCACTTGGCCGCTTCGTTTCTTGCTCCCTTTTTTTCCCATCTCTTTGATCTAATTATTTCTTTTTTTTCTTTTTAATCGGGTCTTTTTTTTCAAACATCACGTGCAGGGTGACAGTCTTGATCCCGAGTTCCAGCCTTGTTATTCAGGGGCTACATAAGGTACCTACCCTACCTACTTCCCGTATTGTAGCACAAGGGCACTTTGAGGATCGTCCCCTTCCCCCTTGTCGCAGGCAAACTCGGCAAGGTCCCCTCCCTTGATCACGATTTATGCCGGGCTGACCCTTGCGTGTTTTTATTTATTACTGCTATTATAATTATTGTTATTTACACCATGTACAAAGACGCATAAAAATGGACGGAAACCCTTACCTTTGCGGATACACCATCGAGCTTGGGATCCTACCTAATCCGGTCTTTTATCCACCGACCAAACTTTTGCTTTGCTAGGAATTCAAGCTTCATGGCCCGTTTGTTTTATTCCCCTGGGGCCCAAAGATCGTTTTCTTGTCTCCCTCTGGCTGAGAAGGAAGGCTAGTGCGTAATTTAACCATGCAAGCCACAAAGCGGGCCAAAAGGAATGAGAATGAAAACCCAAAATAAAAAGGCAAATCGTCAGACGCTCTCCATAACCTTGGGACAGGTTTGGTGGTTTTTTTTTTGGTTTTGCTTAAACCACCACGCCAAAGAAAAAGAAAAGAATAAACATGTTTGAAAGCCATCCTCCAGCCTCCTCACGCCACAACCTGCAGCTTCCCACGCACCCCGACGCATCCATTGGTGGCCCGTAAAAATGATAGGACGAATGCATGATGTAGTTTAGTTCTGACCGCTTGCCGGGGGGAGGTTAAAGAGGAGGGAAATCAATGACAGGGAAAAAGAGATCGTACTTCCAGCAAAACAAAACGTCAGCACTGCACCGCATCCTCCCTTGGGGCAGGCACACACACACACACCCCCTCTTACAATCACTCGCATGCAAGCAAGCGGTCTAACTGCGTACACGCGAACTGGATGTGACAGTGAGACAAGAATGAACCATACACGCTGCTCTCGACCTGTTCGTTCCTGGTCCTCTCAGACCACGCACCCCATTCTGTTCAGGTCAGGTCACCACCACACCCCCCAATCCTGCCCTCTAAATTTATCCGGCGGTTTCCGGGGGTTGGGCTGCGACGTTAGGCAGGACGGGTTTCCGTCGTCCGTCTTCCCGTACACTATGTTACATGTTGCTGCTGTGTAGTCGGTCGGCGTCGTAGATCATGGCTATTCCGCCCCGTGATGGGGCCGGCCATAGGAGCATTCTGGACAGTATCCAACGGGACGCATGATGGAAGCTGGCACGAAACGCAATGGATTGTTGAAATATATTGTTTGCAGGTTTTTTTCCCCCGCGTATCAGTATATATGTATATACTTATATATGCCTCCTCAGTTTTTGCTACATCGAACAGATACCTGGGTATTGCAAGGTCAACTATTGCCGATAGTAGACCACTCGCTACAGATTGATTGTCTTGACGGCAGCATCTACGCAGATGATGTCTTGGCTGCCATCCATGTCCCAACCCAAGGCAACCGGGCGATCTAGGTTCAGGTCTAAGCTTAGCTGTTGCCCTAGGTCTAGTCGTGGTATATGGTTTTCTGGGATCATAAGACACCCCAAGGCTCTAGATACAGCCTTAATGTGCCATACCTCACGTGGCTACCCGGAGACTGTCGCCCTGGACTTTAAAAAAAACACAATCATCACGCCATCAGAGGTTGCAGCCGTAGGTAGCATGTTGAGTATAAAAGCGTCCAAAAAAGGCCGGTGAGCCTACGCACGTCACAAAACACATGTCAAGTAGAAAAGTGGCCATTGTTTTGAAGTCGCCAGGAGCTCAAGATAGTCTGCAAGCCAATAGGGATCGGCAGCAGAAGCAACCCATGCAACCCCGCGTCCATGTCCAACAAAGTTCCTGATAGTCCTACATTTCCAACGCAGCCCAGCGTGATATCGGTGCTCTCAAAAAGCTCAATCCGGCAGAAAATCATACACTACAGATAGCGATCCTGAGCCCAATATCTCGGCCCGAAACTTCACTAGGTCGGGTTCACAAACCAAACCAGGGAAACGTGCCCACATAATTACGCATGAGCCGCACGATGAAATCAGGACGCCGAAGACTCCTCATCTGAAGCGTGACTCTTCTCCCCGCCTCCCGAAAGCTGCGAGGTCATTGCAGCTTGTGTAGCAGCCCGAGGCTGATGCGACACCGTAGGCCCGGTAGTATGCGCCGGTGGGGGTGCGGGAGTAGACGGGCCCGCGGCGGCGTCCGCCGGCGCAGCCCGTGACGCTGCGTTCACCGTGGCAGCGTGGAGCCGCTGGTCCAGTGCCTTAAGCGCAATGGCCCTCCTCCTCTCCGCCTCTGCCCTGGCGCCTCCCGGTGCGCCGCGCTGCAGGTATGCGCCATCGCCGCCGCCGCTCCCTCTAGAAGCGGCCGACATCATGTCGGCCTGCGAGAAGGGCACGCAGAGCCGCATGGCCACCAGCAAGTCAAAGACTTGCGCCGATAACGCCGCGACAAGGGGCTTCGCAGGGGCCGGGAAGAACTCTGCAAAGGCAAAGGTCTCGCTCGCGTCGCCTCGTAGGGATGACGGCTGGGAGCTGTCCAGGTCCGGGAACGCTGTCTTGAAGAAACGGAGGTATGTCCAGCTCGTCAGGAGGCCGAAGATGCTGAGCAGAAATGGGGTGCTCGATAGGAAGGGTGTGAGCGTGAGCGCCGTGATGAGGCCGACGTATAGGAGCGGGAAGCGGGGGACGCGCAGGGAGAGAATGCCGCGGAACAGGGTCACCGTGTGAGCCGGCACCAGCTGACTGAAGGCGACGAGGAACGAGATTTGCAGAGGGACAGAGCCGCCGATGGTCGTAAGTCTAGAGGGAGGACACATCAAAGTCAATATAGCTCCTGCGGCCTGCCTTTTTTCGGCCAGGAATGTAGGAAAGGAAATACGCACGTCCAGCGCTCGTTGCGCGTCAAGACAAAGAGAGCGAACATGATGGCGAAGCAAAGGAGGTTGGGGATGAGCGAGCAGACGAGCAGGAATTTGGCAAACTCGCGTGACGACCATGCCCGCTCAAGATAGCGGCCTCCATGGTATATCGTGACCCCGGCGAGGGCAAGTGTAAAGAGGTTTCCTTCGACAAGCGTGGTGGTGACAAAAGTCCATGGGTATATCAGCGAAAGCTGTGGGATGAGGCTGAGGTAGGGTATCACAATATCGGACTCTGCGGACCACTGGCGGTACCGGATGGCGGCGCCGAGAAGAGACTGCACGACGAGGCCGATGAGCAGGATGCGCGTCACTGGAGGTATGTTTAACCTGGTCGGGGCCATCTTTTTTTGTCAAGTTGGAAGCTTCACTATTGACGTTAGGGATAGCTTCGGATGTGGTGCTCTGGCGCGAATGGGACCTGGTTGTGGCGTGCGGATCGGCCGCGTCGTCGGAAAATGTCTTGATCGGGCAGCCACTTGTTGGTTGATATCTTCTACCAGGTCTAGTTTTCGAGCAAGAGCTGTCCCTAGCGGCGATCGATAATCGCGTGGTGCTACGTTGGCAGCCAGCGGGTTGTAGCGGGTCCCGTGCATTTCTTTGTTGGTCCTCCATGACAGGGGTAGTCCAGGCAGACAACGGTACTGGCCTTGGTGGCCTCAGGCAGAAATATATTCGGAAAACTTATCCCATAATTATTAGTCCAGTCGCCCACTGGTTCACGATCTCTACGCTTATCCAAACAGAAAAAACCCCCATTTGTTTTGTTCACAACAGCAATCCTTGATGCCGTAAAAAAACCAATTATAGCCATTGGGGTTTCAGATGAACATTGGGGGTGCAACTGCTATTGAACCAGTCAAAAAGCCAACAACAACCCTTGACGATCTATGGCCGTCGAGCCGTCATAGCCGCCAAGAGACGTAATCTGAGGGGGGGACGGGGGCGAGGGCGCCTTTACCAAGCTCTGACGATCAGGGCCGGGTGGATGAGGCTAAGGATGGAGATTTTATCGAACGTTTCAACATCAATCCGCTGTGCCCGAGATTGCCAGATTTACAGCCCGGAAACATTTTACACTGCACCAAAGCGAATGGATGGAGGGTACGTACCTACAGACTGGTTACCTAGTTGGCCTCGACTTGGGGCCTTGCATCGCAAACGTCTCGCATCTTGACCGGCTGCTCCCTACCTGGAAAGGTCGTCGGAACTTAAACCTTGGGACGGCCCAGCCTTTGCCAATAGAGATTGCCACTGCACAGTACGCAGTCCGTCGTAGTATTGCGATTAATTACGATGCACGGTACACACGCCGCTAGGTGGGTTCTCTCTTGGGGCTCGAATTGTCGCCCAATCAACTTCAATCGCCCGCATCCCTGTTTTGCCTGTCATGAGATGGATGCTTGGGATTGATCTCTCGCACACCGGGACAGACCCTTCTTATTTCCATGGGTACATGCGAAATTCACCGCGTGCTGTACGTAATAAAAAAGGGGCATGGGACAGAGAGAAAGAAGAACAGACATAGGGAGAGGAAGAGAGAGAGAGAGAGAGAGAAACCCGACTCCAAGGTGGCTGCCAGCGCCATTGCCGAGCTCGTCACCCAGTTCACCACCACCAGTACCTCAGGCAGCTGATCTTTCCCAAACGATACCGTGGCCGTGCGTTCAAAGGCTTGGCGGCCCGCGTTGAGGTGCAGAAATCATCAGTCCGATTTGAAGGAGAATACCGGGCTCACTCACCTTTCGCAATCCCCAACCCAGGGCAATACCGGCTGGATCTATCGTCGAAAAAAGCAAAATAATTTACCGCTTTAATTTCTTCTTTATTATCTCTCAATTGTGTGGGCGCCTTATGGTTTGATCTCATACCGTCACCACCTAATCAGCCGACGTGGTGGCGATCCTAACGTTTGTGGGCTTTTTAGAGCAAAGATATACTTTATGGAGGCTGTGCCACACTTGTACGAAAAAAAGGTTATGCGTTACCCCCTTCAGGTTCCTGGGGTCGAGCGCACGTTTGCCGAACCCCGTTGATCTGAATCGCTTGACGGACCCTCATATGCTTGAAAGAATTGCTGATGTGTCAACTCCACAGGATGGGCCGGCCATGCCCAGCCGACAGACAATCCACATGTATCAAATCCAGCGAAAGCAGCGGTCGTTGATTGCTTTGATGAGAGCAAGCTTGTAGTTTGTTGCATCGAAACAAATCGACGCAGCATCGGCGACAAAGTACTGGAGTCACGACTGTTACGTCGAGGAGCCTTCATCCTCCCGAACTGAACAGTGCCGTCGTACGATGTACTGTATGCCATAACTATTGCAGATCCAATTTGCAGGGAGGCGGTCACAGATTTCAAAAAGACTGGGTTCCAGAACTTCTTTTGGTTCGCCCGGCCGTCGACGAGCTTAGCACAAAAGTAGCAGCACCCTTTTCCCCGTCTGGTACCGGTACTTTGCGGGTACTGACTTTGATGCCTGTGCCTGGTAGGAGGAAAGGTAGGGGGGCTCGCTGGCTCCCCGCCATCCCAAGGCTCTGCCGCCGCCCGCTGCCTGTGTGGCACACAGACGCATGAGTTTTGACGCTACCATTTGGATGCAAAACCTTGGGGGGAGGAGCGAAGTCGGTTGAGGAAGTGAATGGGCTTTAGCAAGTGTCTATAGCGCGTCGTCGTCCCCGGATTCCCCGACTTTGATGGCAGTACTGTATGCATGATTTATAGGTAGCCCAAAAATGTCGGCAGGACTTGGCGAGAACACATTGATCCAGGCTGCTGAGACATGCCGGGCGGTCTCTTCGCACTGAGGACAAAGTCTTGCTCGCAGACGGAGAGCATGGGGGTGGCCAGTTTGACGTGATGATGGCTTGGTGGCATGGAATTGGTGTCTGGCCGCGTGCCTGTGGGCAGGGTTTATAGCGGGCGGACTGTCATGGATTGGTTGGGGCGGGTTCCACCTCCGTTCCCCTTGACCCCTTCCACATCCAAAATCTCACTACAAAGCCTAGACATGGGATCCATGGAGGCAAACCGGGGGGTGGCCTGCCGGGGCTGGTGAGCGGTACGTACCTTTCACAGTCTGGGTTGGGTACCTGTACGAATCCAAAGCCCCCCCAGTAATCTGTACTTCAAGTTGCAGCCAAGTACAGTACTTGTACGTGGGTAGTGTTGGAAGGTCCCTAACTGCCCTAGGCCCGTTTGGGCCGGTGTGCAACCCTCCAAAAGCCCGCATGCTGCTGGCGGCGCTGCGCGACCTGGTGGCCCTGGCCTTGCCTTGCTTTGTCCGTCGCCTAAAAATCGACATCCACTTTTAGTGTGTCCATCCATTGGATTTCCCTTCAACCCGAGTTTGTGATGGAACTTCATTCCCGCTCCCACTTTCGATTTCTTCGTCAAAAAAATCAACGGCGCATCAAAGGGGCGTCTCGAGCAAACGCATCTGGCAGGAAGACACCCGAGTTATCTGGCGACTCGACACAGACGACCGCCTGGGGAAACAAACAAGACAACCAGCTCTCAGAGCCTCTGCCGACTTTCATTTCTACCGACTATAACCAGTGAGCTGGCGCTTCAAAGACGCCCACGCACGCCATGAAGGAATTTCTCGACTCGGACAGGCTCAACTTTCTGGTCTGGAGGTACGTTCCCGAGGAACCTCTCTGCCTGGCCCGCGTCGCCTGCACCTGGATTGAGCGCGCGGCCAGAAGCCAGGCATGTGTTTTTTTTTCGATTTTTACTAACGGCCCACCGCGTCTAGGTATCTGCTCGAAGGGAGTCAGTAGTTTTTTTTTCTCCCAAAGGGTTGCTGAGATGCAGGCGTGATGACCGTGGTCGGGGGTGGTGGGTATCGTTTTCTGGCCTCGGGGTAGCAAAACTGACTGAATCCGTCGCCACCACAACAACAGATTATCGAGAAACCGCCGCCAAGTTCCAAAAGGAATGGCGCGTCAAGGAACCGCATCGAGAGTTTGATTTTGCACCGCATGTCCAGAACCATGCTCTTGTTTCCATCGTGAACCGGGGGCTTGTGTACTGCACTTTAGAGAGGGAGTTTGTTCAATCGCAGGTGAGTCTCGCTTTATTCTTTTATTTTTATTTGTTTTTGTTTTTGTTTTTATTTTAGCTTCACACCCGCCCTTGGCCATGCACCCTCGCGTTGGGGGGAAAACGTCTCCCATCGGCAATTCGTTCGTCTTTGCGAATTTCAACCTTGATCGCCATTTTCAATTAATCATTGACCCGAATCTCCCCGTGCCTCTACTGCTTTGACTAGCGAAACATTGACACAAGTGTACAGGTGCCTCCACCTCCGTCGGGAGAAACGCGAGAGGCGCACGGTGTATTTGGCCCCTTGATTGTGCAACCACCAACGCCAGTGAGAGTGCAACAGCAGCAATCAGCAAAGCCCGCGCCAGAGGCACCTGCAGAGGCGCCTGGTGCAGTACCGGAACCAATTTCCGCTGCAGACGCGAACACTGCAGATGCTGCAGACGTTGACGGTGATGCCGACGGTGATGCCGACGCCGATGGGGATGTGGATGTTGATGCCGATGCTGATGCCGACGCAGACGCCGACCCCGATGTTGACGCTGATGCAGATGCCGACGCAGATGGCGACGCTGACGCGACAGGAGAGGAAGATGATATCCTCCCCACCGTCGAGGGCGAAAACAACCGAAAGCGTCAGCTGCCGGTAGCCAACGCCTCACCTGTTAAGCGTGCTCGGTTAAGCAATGGCTACGAAAATGGGACGGAAGCTGGGGCCACAGCTATGGACATTGACGAGACCGAGAACAACGATAACAACAACCACGCTTACCCATCACCACTTGAGGTCGACCCGATTGCATCGCCTCCACCACGGACCTATGGGCCCGAGCAGGGAACGCAGGTCGACAAGGTGGATGAGCTGACCCCCGAGACCATATTTCTGAGCACATCTGCAGAGGACTCATCAGCCAACGCAGGTTCAGGTGCTGTGCCACCTGCAACGCCGCCTACAGAAAACACGCCGTCCCGGAGCCAACCCAACCCTATCCTTCTGCATTGCGAGTGGAACCCAAATGACCCGTCGGTCTTGGCAGCTGCCGGAACCGATGCACTAGCCCGCATTTGGACCGTTTCGCGTCCCACCCCAGCGACAGGCCCCGTACATGGACATGCGTCGGATCACGTGAACAGCGTCTTTGTCAACTTGGCCGAGGATGATGCCGCACCCGACGCCGTGGTGACCGCCATGGCATGGAATTGGGACGGCAGTGCCCTCGCAATCGCAACTGACTCTGGCAACAAGGCAAGGATCACTATTTCCGCTGCAGACGGGACACACTTGCAGCGCTTCGATGTTGCCGAGCCTCCCATCATCAAGCTGAAATGGCACCCCAACAACGCCTGCGTTCTTGCCGTGGCGCCCGACAACGAAGGGACCCTTGTTACAGTGTTTGATTCCCAGGTGTCGCAAACGATATCACACAGTCTGCCCCACCACGACCTTGACGCGAACCCTCTCGACGCCGCATGGATCAGCGACACGGAGTTTTTGCTATGCGGCGGCAAGATGATGGAGTCTTTCAAGTACACGGAGAAGGAGATCACTTCGGCACGGAAATTTCCTTCGAGGGATGACGACTGCTTCACGCTGGCCCAGTTTGATTGGCGATCCAAGTTGGTGGCGACTGCGAGCGAAACGGGTGTGATAGACGTGAGTTCTTTTGTTTTTGCGGTAACCTGTTGAACGCTTGACGTCAACCTGGTAGCATGGCTGACATCAACGCGCTCAACAGCTCTGGGATGAGTCCGGCCAGCGCCGGTCTATTCCCGCACACTCTGGACCCATCACCTCCCTTTCATGGCAGCCGTTGCAAGGAAACCCGCCAGATGAGGAGAGGTTGCTTGCTTCCGGTGGCGAAGATGGCATCATTTCGGTGTGGAACGCCCGAATGCCAGAGAACAAGCCAAAGTGGTCGATGACCATGGAGCCGCCCATTGTCGCGCTATCGTTCACGCCGGACGGGGCTTTTATCGCTGGCGCGACGACGGATAGGATCCTTATCTGGAAGGTGGGCGAGTACTCGATGCCCAGGGCGAGCTGGAGTAGGACGTCACATCCGGGCTGGTCCAACGTAAAACCGGCCAACGGGTCCCTGTCGTCTAGTATTGAAGACACACATTGCCTGTGCTGGGATGCCAGTGGCCAAAAGCTGGCATATGGTACGAACAGCTTGGTAAGTTCGAGTATCTCTTCTTATTCTGATTTATCTGTACCCAAGCTGACCTTTTATCAGATTGCGGTTATAAACTTTAGGTGACGGCAAGAAAACGCAGCATTGCCGGGAGTTGTTTTGGTCATGAGTAGTTGATTCTTTTTTTTTGTCTGGACACTTTTTTTCATGTTTAGAATAAACACTTGGCGTATCACCTCGCCCGATGTTGGGAGAAGTTTGGGCCTGGCAAGTTACAGGTACCGGCGCTCGCGTGTGCTGATGAGGTCTTTGTTATTATCATTTGGGGATGGGTTGGGGTTTTGGGATAAAGGAGTTAAAAGGCGTAATGTGAAATGTTTTGTTTATCATCTTGTATCGACACGGAAAACATCTATATATATATATATATACGTACCATGGATGAGTGATTTGTGGGCATCGGGGTGTTTTTTTTCGGCGTCGTTATATTTCGTCTGGGTTAGGTGTATTGGCCGGTCTGAATACTGAGTGAGTGACTGTTGGAACAGAATGGTATTTGATGGATGGGAACATGACATGTTGTATTTTGACCTGGACTCGACGAAATAAAAGCAACAATGACGAGCAAACCTCGCGGCAACTGATGGTATCGAGTAGTATACTCTATGTATGTATCCGTGTATGGCATTGTTTGCTTTGTTTCCGTGGGCAGGGGCCGAACAAAGAAAACATGCTGGAGACGTAAGACATGGTGGGCATGCCTTGTATTTTGTGCCACCCACACGCGTAGGCCGCTGAATCCGTCACAGTGAATGCCGAGCAGGTGTTTGAATTTATAGGAAGCTTTTTACACACTTCTCATCTGCATATTATTATTGTTATTGTTATTTTTCTTTCATGGCCTTGTTTGTGTTTTTGTCCGGACCAAGTAATCACAAGCACAAGGCATGCGAGGAGGCAAGAGCAAACCGCGCCCGCATGGTCCGCCCCATGACCCACCCACATCCGCCTGCCGAACTTCACTCGGGTCAAGTCACTCACTCACTCACATCACACCCAAGGCATGCAGCCAGACCAAGTAAGGTAGGTAGGGAAGTAGAGTAGGTAGGTACTGTACCCATACGCAGCTCGTTCTCTTCCCCATCCTCAACTCGGCGAAAAAAAAACTGTCTTCAACCAACCTTCAATCATTTCATCTGACCGACCCGCCTGTCTGTTTTTTTTTTGTTTTATTCCTGGTGGACAAAGACAAAAGCTCGGTACATGCTTTTTTTTTACTTGCAGACCCCTCAACCACCGGGACTACCTCTCCCCCCGCGTTGATCCACGCCCCATCACGGCCCGCGCCGAGACCGTGGCCCGAATTCCTGCCCAAACATGTCCACCAGCAACAACAACAACAATAACACCAACTTCTTCATGGACTCGCCTCCGCAACCGGGGCCATACAGCAGCAGCATCAGCAACAACACTAACAACAACAATAACTACTACTACTCCAACCCCGCCTCCCCGTCACCCTCCGCCGCCCAGCCGGGGGCCTACTACCCGCTCTCCTCCACCACGCCGGGGAGCAAGACAACAACGGCCTCGGCCGGCCACCACCAGCAACAGCAACAGCGTCAGCACCAGCACCAGCACCACCGCCAGCACCGACCGTCGTCGCCCCGCCATCATCCGTACGGCGCCGCCGGCGGCGTCTCCCCGACGTCCGGCGTCTTCACCCGCGAGATGCGGGATCGGCAGGCCCGCGGAAAGGACCCCTACGGCTCCGACGACGAGGACGTCGCCGTCACCAACCGCGAGTTCATGCCTAGCATGATCCACCAGCAGCCCATGGCAAGGCTCGGGTGAGTGGCCTTACCTCTCCCAACCCTCTCTCTCTATCAACCGACCTTTTCCGCTACCTTGCTTTTTTTGCTCGATTCAGCCCTCCCCTGGGGATGGGATGGATGGATGGCTTTTTTTTGGGGACCAAAAGGGCCAAAAAAACAACCTACCATCCCTCACTTTCTTCACTTCTTCCGCTCCACCCCCATGTTATGAAATCATCTGGCATAAACTCGGGTTTTGTCCTGACCATATATCTGACCGTATCTCTCTCCCCGCCCCCCTGCCAGTGCCCCGCAAGGAGAGTGCCGCGAGGTCCTGGAGAGGCGCATACGCGCGAGGACATTCCTCGACAACCCGGAGCTCATGATGATGAGGTCCCTGGAAACTGGTGAGGTAAGTTGTCACTTTTGAGCTCTCTAGTTGGCGTAGATGACAAACATTCGACATTCAGTTTCCTAGAGAGACAAAAAAAAAGCTGACCCAATCTTTTGCATCGGCCAACAGAGCGCTACGGCAGTGCGACTGCACTACATGAGCCAGCTCTGCGGCCTGGATCCAGAGTCCAAGTACTCCGGGGCCGCGGTCCGCTCGAGAGCAGCATACGAATTCCAGAATGGCGGCGGTGGGGGCTCGAGATCA
This sequence comes from Pseudopyricularia javanii, assembly GCA_031001725.1. Taxonomy (NCBI): domain Eukaryota; kingdom Fungi; phylum Ascomycota; class Sordariomycetes; order Magnaporthales; family Pyriculariaceae; genus Pseudopyricularia; species Pseudopyricularia javanii. The sequence goes on from JARHUK010000880.1 coordinate 12,170, forward strand.
ACTTCTGGAAGGCAACAGCGGCCTGGTGATTGGGATTATTGATGATCAGAGGGGGCGACGCGCAAGCTGGAAAAGCTTGCGAGATATTAAGTATGGTTACGTCAAGGGGGGTTTTTTTTGTTTTGAAAAAGACCGGGAATGCTACAGTAGAGTGCCATGGGCTAAGCGAATGTATGAATGTTATGAATCAGTCTAATGATGTCTTTTCACAAACGCTCAAGGCCAATGATTAGTACCCAGTAGTCATTAGGATTTACTAACCAGCCTTAATGTTACAGAACAACGATCCTTTCTATTGTCTCTTCTTCTGTAATTAAATCCCATCTTTTCTAGCTAGGGGGGGTATTGTGTGGGATTTCAGTCGTTTGGTTGACCGAGGGAGGCGGTAGAAGTGTAACATGTAAGAACAAAAGAACTGCGTAAAAAAATGCCTTATACCACCAGGATATCCGAGACCGCCTGCTATGCTTCGCAAGTAGAAAAAGAAGAAGAAAAAAACGTAGCTTAAACTCTCTGCCACTTTTTTTTATGGCCAGATTTGTGAGAAAAAAGGGAAAAACCAACGCGATGAAAATGGAACAAATGTACAAACGCCGGCCCTAATGCTTTCATGGATGCAAAAAACACAAACCACTAAACTCTGCCGCCTTGCCCCCCAAACGCGACCTCGGGATATCTAGGCATACCTAGCCCCCTGATGTGGTCGCCATTGCCCTTCCTCGAATGGGCTTCGGCCTCGGCTTGCGGCCGGCGGTGGTGCCTGGTAATACGAACTAGACTCCTCTGCAGCCATGATGGCCTGCTTCTGGGCGAGGGCTTCCGCCGCAGCCTTCTTCTTCTGCTTGCGGATGCGCCTTGACTTTCTGCGAGCAAAGGCCGTCCAGCAACAGCACAGCAGCCCCAGGACCACCAAGCCTCCAACACCGGCGGCAACCGGGATGACAAGCTTCTTATTGTCGTTCAGCCAGTTGCCAACTTCAGTAGCGAAGGACGACCCCGTGCAAGCTCCATTGCTGCACATGCCACCACCTTGACAGGAAGTTCCATCGATGAAGTTTTGATTGAGCGTCATACACACGTCGCTGCCAAACTCTGGGGATGCGCAGCTGAGCTGACACCCAGAGTTGCTGCATGCATACGTATCGTTGTTGGTGCTGAGGGACCCCATCAGTGTTTTGCACTGTTGATTCCTCGAAGTACACTGCCCAGAGGCACAAGCCAAGTTTTGGCTCGAGTCGCCGCAGGACAGGCCGTTCGGGGCGAAGCTGTTGCTTGGGCATACGCCAGAGGTGCCGCTGCATGTCTCAGCAGGATCGCAAGATCCGACACTGGCACGGCAAATTGTGCCTGAGCTCGCGAACTTGCACTGCTGATTGCAGCACTCCTCATTGGCAAAGTCGCAGACCGAACCCGAGGTGAACTTGCATGTGGTGGGGTTGCAGCATGGGTTGTCCTTGCACCCGTCTGCACCACCGCAGTCGCATTCCTCGCCAGCCTCGACGATGCCGTTACCGCACTGGCTCTCTGTGATGGTCTGGACGTTCTTGTTGCTGGCTAAGCAGCTGGATCGAACGCTGTTGCGGCCCATGGCCGAGCAAATGTTGCCAATGGTACATGGCGAGAAGTTTGTTATCCTGGTGCCGGTGGAGGGGTTCATGATGAACTGGCCTTTGGCATCGCACGAACTGCCACTAAGCGGACAGCACTGCTGAGCTGTTGAAGTGCCATCCGCGCATGAGCTCGCCTGGCAGTCGTGGACAGCGCCAAAAGTGTGACCGATCTCGTGGGCAATGACCTGCCACTCCTGCGAGGTCCTGACGACAACGTTGGCGCCTGCAATGCTCTGGTTGGTGTTTCCGTCGCCGGGCTTGACCGAGCCTTCAACACACAACTGTCCCAACCACGCCAGTCCCACGGCCGAATCGGTGTTGCATGTCGTCAACAATGTCCAGAAAGCGTTCTTGTCCTTGAAGGTACCCCTCCAGGCCGAGAACAGATTCAACCTGTCTTGGAGCGCGACGCCACCGCCACAATCCACGTTCCATGGCGCCTGCTCTGTGGCCTGGGAAGGGCAGTTCGCGTCACTGATGGTCAGGTTTTGGATGCCCAGTGAGATGTTGAAGCTACTCTCGTACACCTGCGACGCTGTGTTCACCTGCGCAATGATGTTTTGACGGATTGCCATGGTCGAGTTGAACAGCTTGCCATAAGTGCAGTCAGTCGCAACGCCCATGAGAGCGACTTTCCTGGTACTCGGGCAGCCAGAAGTAGAGCCAACCGTCGAGGCCAGGTTGACACCGGCACCGTTGCCCGTCTGTGTCGTGTCCTGGCGACGCATGAGCTCCCGGGGGAACCCGTTTACGGTGATACCGGCGTCGAGATCTCTCGTATCGAGTCCCTGGTAGATAGGGTGGTTGATGTCGGCGTTGAAGTCGAGCGTGTCGGAAGAGCACAGCGGAGCCCTTGCGGATAAGTCACGCTTGAGTTCACCCTGACCCGGGCCGTCCTCTTGGTCGAGTGCTTGCGGTCCGTTTCCGATATCCGAATCCCTCCATACCACCATAAAATCGTCGGCAGACCAACCGATTTCGGGATCGGCGTGCATCTTCGTCTTTCGATAGGTTTCGTCCGATTGGATGTGGTGGTCGTCGCCGTTGATCCTGAAAGCGCCCTCAAAGATGGGACGGAGTCCATCTCTCCTCATGTCGATCCTGGCCCAGCCGACGTTGGTCCAGTCGCTGTGGCCTTCGTGCAGGACAAAGGCGTGGCCCTGGTATATCTTGTGGTCCATGCGGTCGAGGGGTTCGACGGAGTGCACCTTGCCGTCAGGCCCCATGATGTGAACCATGGCATCCTTGGAGATGATGTCGTGGTTGGGAGAGAGCGAGAGCCTGACCTTTTGCCGCCTTTCGTGCAGAAGGAAGGATAGCTCGAATGACGAAAAGGCGTGTACCCGTCTAGAATCGGTGTTTGTGTGGATGGTAGGCTCCTCTAGCCTGCTGATGTATCGTAGTGGTTGTCGATCCGTCGAGTGTGCTGTTGATTTGTTTTGCGGCTGTCTCAGTCTCGAGTGGTCCCAGAATAATGAGGGTTGGTATACAACCATCGACACCACGCATAGAGGGGGTTTTAACATTAGCCGTGGCTATAGGGAAACTTACCCGAGGCAGACTGAGTGAACAGCGCCGCGGTGGCCAGAGTGGCCGCGAAGGCCCTCAACAGGAACATTATTGCGGAATTAAGCTTGTGTACTGAAATCCATGGACGGTCAAGACGCTCGACTCAAGGGAATAGAGATATTTGTTGGATAGAAAATATTGAGTGAGTGGAATCGCCTCCCCTGTCTGCTCGTAGTTTTCCAGGTGAGAGAGGGGTGAGAGCCAGCCCAGAAACGAAGGACGAGGATAGTTGAACTGACTACGGCAAGGAGACGAGATGTAGATGTAGAGTAGACAAACAAGTGGAAAAAAAAAACAAAATGCAATGAACGACGGCTGGTAGCAGCGAGTACGGCAGTGAGGAGGAGGGGAAAACAGGTCGGGGGTAAACAAACCAAACCCAAACAAAGAGAATAACCAAAAGAGAAAGAAAAGGGACGGAGATGTGAGTTTGTAAAAAAGAAAGAATGCGATGTTGTAGAAACCCAGGTCAAGTTTCTCGATAGAAAAGTGAAGCCCCCCCAGCCCAGCGCATCGTGAAAGAGACGAAAGCGGGTAGGCACGACAGGGGGGGTCCGGGGAGCACTACTACTATGTACCAGGCCAAAAGGGGCTTAGCCAGGTCCTGAGCTGACAGGGATGCAGGGATTACCAATGTATTTTTCCCGGGCTGCTAGACTCAGCCATGGGAAGGACGAGGGGGCTGTGACATTTTGCGTGCTGGGCAAGGTCGGGCGCTATTTGTTCACGGCCAGTCTGATCACTGTCATGACATCCATCCCATCCATTTCATCCCAGTAAGCAGGCCCAAATCAAAAACTGACAGGCACATCCAATCATGGACGGCGACGTTTGACCGCAACAAGATGCCGTCTCATCTGGTGGGCTGAAGCCTGGTTCTAGACTACTGAGTTGACGCCTTTTTTCCCACGACCTGTTCGTCCCAGCCACGGACACCCCTTGGGGCTATCAACACTGCCTGCCTGCCTGCCTGCTACCCGGGTACAAAGGCACTGTGACAAACAAGACCTCGGTAGGGCATCTGAAGTGGTAACCTATCCAATACTCTCGGTTGGTACTGTACTTGAGTCCACCTAGCCTGGGCGAAAATCAATGGACTGCCAGTCGCCCAGTCCTATAGTGTTACAATGCCAACCGTTCGCTAAGAAGGGCCTGAAACGAACACCAAGTTTCTGGCTCTACAAGAGCTCGACTATCAATCAATTCAATCGTGTCCGGTCCTTCGATCGTTCCGGTCAGTGGGAACACATTAAAATAAAAACAAAAAAAAAAA
>JARHUK010000886.1:3704-17800 GCA_031001725.1 Pseudopyricularia javanii
GGCTGTCGATTACCCCAAGACTGGAGTTCCGGCTTATCTCACGCCACGCTTGGTTCCAAGGGCATACCCGCATTTCATGGAGAGGGCTGGTTCTTCGTACCATTCAAACAAAATCCTGGGTAAGCTCTATGACCAGGTCAAGCCAGTGAGCTTTCAGCCCGCCTACGAGATGCCCTTTGATGTCAACATCCTGAACAAGTATGCCCCGCTCAACCCCGAGTTCCTCAGAGAAGCAAGGCAGCTCAAGACAAAATATGACCAGTCCATCCAGCGGATTATGGGACAGCATGAGATCGCTACCGAATTTGAAGTTTTCTCGGCGTTTGTGCTTTCAAGCCGCAAGGTCGGAAGCCAGTACAAGCTGCAGGAAACAGTGGGACGGGAGTCAGCTTGCCTCAAGGGTCTTTTTCGGGACAAGTGCATCGCCGCAGCCGAGGCTCTCTCCGAAAAGAAGAGAACCAGTCCCTACGACCTGGAGGTGCTTGGACCTTTTGTTGTCGCCATGTACAAGGTCACAGACGAGGAGATCAAGATTGCGCTGCGCGAGTGCAAGGCTCACAAGTTGGAGCCCAACCCAAAGTCGATGCCTCTGATCACGTTTCCCTGGATCTTTGACCAAACCCTGATACAGCTCGCCACTGGTAAGCTCGCCACTGACAAATCGGACGCATCCGACGCCTGCTCAAAGTCAGTTGCAGGCCCCACGGTCGTAGACTTGGACCAGCTTGACATCCCTTGTCGACTGGACGACCTATCGTGCGACGAAATCCGTAACATCGAGTACGGGCGCACGCGGGATGGGCATGTGATCCACCGTGGCGTGGTCTTGAACAGCCTCTTTCGTTCTGGCGAGGGTGGGGAGGACCTGGCTGCTTCCCACGACCCTGACCTGTACGATGACGTGGGCAAGGAAAACAAGACAGAAAAAGAGGTGGTTTGCCAAGATGTGCAGAGCGAGCCCAAGGTTTTGGAGGCTGAATCTGTTCCGTCCAAGGTATGGTTGACAGCTAATGAGGTTGGTCGAGCAGCTGTGTTATTTCCTCGCTAACACGACGTCGATAGGGCTATGACGAGAACTACGCGCTCCTTTCAGAGTTTGAGTTTTTGGGGGTCAAGTCTTCGCCTAGAAGCGAGACAATTCAAGAGCATCAGCCGCAGGAATCCCTGGTGCCTTCGATCCCAGACGAACAAACAGACCTTATTTCTTTCAACATCCCAGTCACGGATTTGACGGGAGGCATCACAATAGCGACAACAGATGGCACGAACGATTTGCTTAAATTTGAGCTGGATCATGAGCAGGTTCGAGAGGTGGTGGCTACCAGGCCTGAGCCGGCCATCAACCGACTGATGGCCATGTTTTCTGACTAGGTCGATATTGGACCTAGGTTTTTTGGTGCTGAAACCCCGGGTTGTCAATTACCTATTGTAAGCGAGTGCAGGATAGAGACTCAACTTTTTGGGAAAGTAATAAAAGGAAGCGTAAGTGCATCTTTACAAGAAACAAACAAGGGAGGGACAGCCACCAAGGAGATGGCGGCGTAAAAATAGGCGGGTTTGCAAGCATGGAAAATAGTATGGAAAAGGCATGAGCGGGATGAATCCGATGGGATCCGACGTAATGGTTCAAGGGCAGCGACTGCATCACGGAAATAACCGATAATACAAAACTTTGCTTTCGACTCTCCCTTGCGCGAGTTCATCTCAGGACGCACAGGTCGGTCCTGATAACCCATTTCTCTCCCGCAGTTACCTCCCTTCCCTCGTGCTATACGTCATGGCAGGGTTAGCTGAGACAAAACAGAGCTGTTTGCATGTTTTACAGGAGGCCGACAGAGCGTGGAAGATTCTCAGACGTAGGCAAAACCGGGACACATATAGCAAACAAGACATACCAGCATGCAGTCGTTGCCGTGCTTGTGAAGCAGCAGCAGACCAGTCTGGGGCGTGACGGCGATTTCCTCCTTCCTGCTGACCCGGTCGTTGGGGTAGAAAACGGTCTCACCGCCACTGCAGCTGTCGTCGCCCCCGGCGGTGCCGGTGAGGTAGAGGAGCAGGGTCCAAGTCGTGCGGGCGGATATGGGCGATGGCTTGCCGCTGGGTGTGGCTGTGGCAGCCTGGTCGTGAAGGGTCAGGGTGTTGGAGTCGTCGTCTATCATGTTCACAAGGGTGGTTTCAGTACCCCTGCCCAAAAAGCAGCTCTATGGGGGAGACAAGGGAGACAGGGTCTCGGGGATGTTTTCTCCGATCTTCCGCTGTAGGAAGGAGGAAGGCATGGGTGATTCAAGAATAGAAAAAGAAAAAGAAAAAAAAGGGCGGGAGTTACAGTGTGGTGCAAAGTGCTGGCCTTTAGTGTACCGGTACACGCGGATGTTTGGGGATAGGCCAACGACCTCCCCGCCCCTGAGATATTGAGCGGCCAGTGTCAGTAGATCGCAGGAGGCATGGCTTCACAGAGTATTCAAAGATACGGATTTTCCCAAGTTGTCAGGGTCCAGGACTCGAGGAGCCGGCACGAGACGAAATAGTATTTACCACAATTCAGATGACGGGACCCTGTCGTCATCCCCGTCACCACCGCCAGTCAGCGCCTCCTTCAACCCGGTCTGCGACCACAGCCTGGCAGCGAATCGGGGGTCGTCGACCTGGAACCTGTCGTTCTGCCTGACCGCCTCGCCCTTCTTTGGCCGGGCGGGAGTGGTGACGAGGGGCAGGGTCCTGAGGAAGGCGACGTAGTCGCGGCAGAGCGACCGGGGGAAGAAGTTATGCAGGACTACGACCTTGCCGGGGACTATAGCTTCAAGGGCCAGGTCCGAGACGGGCAGGGCTGGCTTGAAGTCGGGCCACTGTGGTGGTGATGATGGTGATGGAGGTGGGGGCGCTGTAGCGCCCTTGGTGCCGAGCTGCTTGCGGTCTTTGGGCATGGTTTCTTCTTTAGATTATTCTTTGTGGGGATCGAATATTCTTTGGGCGCTATTCTGCCTTGAGCCCCCCAAATCTTGTCTTGTTTCGGGGTTAAGAGTGTGGCTTGCTTTTTCGGTGGAGGTTTGTCTTGCGGATTGGCTCGCGCGTGGAATGTAGAGAGGGCGATGAAACCGAATCAAGGAAAAAGAGGAGAAATTTGTTATCATAGCCCGCCAAGTATACTTTGGGCCCGCGTTTCGATGGCGCGCAGATTCCGTTGGTTGCTCGCGACTGACGCCATTTTGGGCAGTCGATGTTTTGCTAAGTGCACCAGCGTCCTGGGAGGCGTCTTTAATCCTACTGTTCTCTCGTTTTCTTTTCAAATATTCGCTTCCCGCTCCAATCCGACGCCAGTGGCTCAGTTTGCTTGAATTACCTACCCTGTACATATGCATCTACGACAAGATGAGCCTGACGGGACTGAGCAACGATGAACTATTTACTTGGAAGCTCCTCTTTGGGGTTCACGAAACGGTCAAGAGGCGTCAGCTCACCAACCGTTCGGCGCTGGAGACGCTCTCCAGGTTTTGCGTCACGGATGAAGGCAGGCTGCAGATCGAGGCAGAGCTCGAGGCCCACCTGCTGCCTCTCCGCAGACAGCAGACGCAGCCGGACGCGCAGTCACAGCCGACGACGACACTACCGACAAGGAAAACAGTTGTGCCATGGGGCAAAAAGCCACAGCTGGCCAAGGCCAAGCGGCTGAACAGCACCTGCGCCGACACATGCGTCCGGACGTCAAAGCTGATCTCGCTGTCGTTGCGCACGCTGACGCGGCTGCACCAAGCGCTCCTGGAGCGCCCGGACCAGCGGCCGTCGGCCAAGCACATTCAGGAGGTCCTCGCCTACGTGAGCTGCGCCATCCGCATCTGGGCCGAGACGGTGGACGGAGAGGAGTACAGGGAGCACTGGCCGCCGGAGCTCAGGCGGTGCGACCGGCTGCTGGCGCGGGCGGCGCACGTGCAGTACTGCGGGCAGATACTGTTGACGGTGTGCAGGCTAACCTGGCCCGAAGATCAACACGTGGTGAGTTTGGCTTTTCTTCCATGTTTTTTTTTGGACCATACAGCTAATCGGGTTCTGCACAGTGGCTCGACGAGACGCAGATGATTTTCAACAAGGAGACGCAGGACTTCTCCGAGGCCTTTGTTTTTGACGGTAGCCTCACGTACAGGTACATATTGGAGGCGCGCAAGACGGTGCTCGACGGGGGCGAGCCCAGGAAGAAGTTCGTGGTGCTGCACAAGTTGGACAAGCTGCGGCACGACGGCGTCGTCACCAAGCAGGACTGGCACAAGCCCGATCCGGCCCTGCCGCTCCTGCAAGAATTTGTCAAGGCGGGCCGGAAGCGGAAGCGTGAGAGCGGTGAGGAGGGCTGCGGCATTGATAGCGACAGTGAACAGCCTGAGGCCGGGAAGGTCAGGCAGCGGAAGAGAAGCCGGACGAAATCCAAGTAGAAGTGGGGCAGTACTGAAGCCTTATCCAATCACGATGCTTTCCGCTCAGTGCAGCCGATTTCCGTCCCCGCTTATTGCATAATGTGGCAGCTACGACCCGACCCATTGGAGTATAGCTAGGGTCTTGGGCCCAAAATTTGCCTTTTGCGCTTTCCCCAGAATCGGACCGCGGAGCTTCCTCACTTGTCCACCTTGAGGTTAGCTAAGGTCGAGCTCCACCACAGCTAGAAAAGCTCTGCTCTATCATACGATTCCGTGCATCACAGTCGTCACCACATCGCTAGCAACCCGTCCCCTTCCCATGCAGCGAGCCTGATCGGCGTACAAACACCAAAACGATGGGCTTCCGGTGGCGCTTCCCTTCCGAGCCAACACAAGCAACGGTAGCGGCGGCGGCAGCAGCGACCCATGACCTTGAGCTGCTACAGTACCAGCAGCAGACGCGAGAAAAAGAGCAGAAGCTGCTGCGGGAGCGCCGCGAGTCGCTGAACTCGTGGTTTGGCCCCCGCTCCATCCGGGAGCTCGGTCTCTTCTTCGCCGGCGCCGGCTTCCTCGCCTGGACCGTCAGCATCACGCGCAGGTCCGTCGTCAGCAAGAAGCTCGCCGCCCGGCCCAAGTTCTTTGCTCCCAGCCGCTACACGAAGCCCGAGCCACGCCTCGACGCCGAGGGGAAGCCGGTCTTGCCAGCCGTCGACCCGGAGGGTCAGGGTGGTCTGATCGCCGTCCAGGCGCTGGCGCTGGCCACGCTCAACGTTTTTAGTTTTGCCGTCATGATGACGGGCGGTCTGAGCTGGGCCTTTGACATATCCGGCATGGACGACCTACGCGTGCTGGCGAGGAGGAAGATACACGTGGAGGAAGGCGACGCCGACCCGCGCGGCGAGAAGGAGATTGAGGACTTCATGTCCAGCATGCTCATGCGGGGCGACGACACGAGCGCAGATTCTGCTGCTGCCCAAGACACCGCCGCAAATAGAACCGCGGACTCGGGAGCATAGGGCGAGCAGCTGGCAGGGTCTGGGCGAGAATAGCTGAGCCGCCGGCCCCAAAAGCAACGCTCGTAATTTACCGACAACATGGACGCGGCTGAAACATATGAGACATGGAAATCCTGCCCAAAAACTCTATCCCTTGCTGTAAAGCCACCGGCCATAGAAAGGCTGCATATTGGCCAGTTGAGAAAAATATGCAATACCACCTGCCGTCGGTGAGGGCGAAATGTGCCGACGATCTTCATTCCAGGGTTGTGCGCAGCCGGGTGATCTGTTTTTGTTTTCCCTTGGCTATTTACCCGTGGCTGATACTACTCGTCATTCTGCGCATTGCTTCTGCGATAGTCCCTCCGCAACAACAGGGGTGTTTGAGGCGGACTTGAGGGGTTTGCTAGTGCGCCAAGACGATGGATCGAACTGTATTCGCGATCGATCTAAGAGGGGGCTTCCTGCTGCTGCTGCTGCTGCTGCCCACTCTATTTGGTTTGACCTGTCGCATTGCGGGATGACGGTGGCGCCTAAAGATCGATCTTCTTATGTTATCATCAGCAGCTGTCGCAGTGGCGGGCGATTGTTGCCGCCATGCGCTCTTCTCTACAGACAACTCCTATTATCGGCAGCGGCACAGCCTCCACGGCGACGGCTCCTAGCCCGAGCGTCACCCCCGGCAGAAGAACCACGGGCGGAGGCATCATGTTTAAACGGAACAACAAGCCGGGCGGCGCTGGCAGATTCGTCTATGGTTACGGTGCTGCATCCCGGAGGCTCCGGCCGCTAGCGCCGTCACACAACCCAAGACAGGAGGCGCGGGTGGTCGTCACGGTGGATATCTCGGATGACACGGACGACGAGGATGAACTGCCATACGATGGGCCAGAGATATCCGACGTCTTGATGGGCACTCTCTTACTGGCCAGGACTCCGATGGACCCCGTCCTGAGAGTTGCAAAGACGTTGGCGGCGGAGCGGACGAAAGAGGTAGAGACTGCGACTGAACCAACTTCTATTGTGATCGAGGCTACTGTAGGTCAGCTCGAAATCCTTTACTGTCTTTTTCCTGAACCGTGTGGCTGACAGTGCATTGTTGCGACAGACATCCCCATGTGACCTGGACCAGGATGAAGTTGCCGTCGTGGGACCAAGTAACATTCGAACCGCAGCTAAGCCGATCGCTGCAGGATCAGATATGGGTTCTTGTCAGGACCCGCGTCCGCAGCCTCTCTCAATTGCGACCACGCCCGATGACCCTTCCACGGAAGGCACCACAGCGTGTAACATGACCAGACCGAACATCGAGTCCCCGATTTGGACGGCCCCGCGTGCACTGTCCGGGGATTCCGTCGAGATGGGGTCGTCAAATCCAACGCAACAACCAGGGCGTCTGCCAGCCCTCGAGACCACCGAGGCCACCGGTCTGGACGCAGAAGCAGACTGGGTCCAACTCGACAGCATAGACTTGACAACGTTGGGCGCGTCGAACCCAGGCCTACCACCTTCAGATCAACGCGAGACTGCCATGACTTATGTTTCCGGGCAGGAGTTCTGGGTCAGTCCGTCAAGCTGGATCCCGGGGCCTTTGCCAGCCCAGTATTCCGTTGCATGCGGCTTCGGCGCCGACATGCAATACCCGAACCTCGTCGACGAGTCGGTCGCGTGCGCCTTGCTGTCAGGGCAGCCAGTCCTGGAGCGGTGCAGCTTTGACCTTGCCTCCTACCAACCCGAAGTCATGAGCGCCGCTCCGCAGCCGCTCGGCCATACATGGACCCAGCCGCATGAACAGCAGACAGAAGGCCACCAACATTTTACGTTCCCGGCAGGAACACCATCCGCTGGCGCTAGTTTCTCGTCTTCTAGCGGCGACTCAAGCTGTGGGGCGTGGGTGCTGCCGACGCCCTCGCCGACTTTTTCAGAGTGCGCCGAGCTTCCATGGGGAGGGACGTATCCCGGACCGACGCTGTACAGCCCTGAAACGGAGAGTGCGGGAGATGTTCAGCTACGACGGGAGATGATGGAGAGGCGTGTGGGTGAGGACCGGTAACACCGATAGCACCGCGGGGATAGCGGATTTTTTTAGTCAGGATAATGATGCAATAGTTTTGCTGGCTTCTGGAACAAAGTTTTTTTTTGTTCTATTTTTTTGTATCACACTGGATATCCTCGAGATTTAATGGGCATTTTTTTATAGTAACAGATGGTTTTCCTCCGTCTCTTTGCTCAAGAATCAGATATGCAAGATTGGAACAAGACCGGCTAATGCGCCCAGCACGAACGAAATTGTGGAAAACCGGGCTCCGTCGCCTTAGCACCGTCAATGTCGTGCAGCTGACATGCAGATGTTCATGTCGGCTGTACGGATGGATGACCACGGGAGCACATGCCGTGCAGTGCAGCATTCCGGAGCTCCGAATCAGCGGCGCAGGTGCCCAATGACAAGAGTCTGCTAGTATCGTGCTACTGCTTGGTCGTTGCTTGGCCCAAGAAGATGTGCCGAGCAAACGGCGCCGTGCCGATCCGAGGGTAAGCTGTGCGTTGTGATGGCGATAAAAAAAGATAGAGAGATAGAGAGATAATAATAAAAAAGCAAAATTAAAAGAAAAAAAAATAAAAAAAAGCCCGAGTGACGTAGACCCCGTGGCTACCAAAGCCCCAACCCCACTAAAGATTACTGCTAGCGAGCCGTTTTGGTAATTGCAGCAGGGGATCCTTCCACGACAAACGAGACTGCCAGGAGGAAAACTGCACCGTAATTCTCAGAATGAGGCCATCGAGCGACAAAACGGACGTGGGAAAAAAGGCACAAAGACAAAAACAAATCAACGAGGAACAATGGGGCTTCACAGTGATTCGTTTCTCCAGCACCTTTCTCAACGAATGCCGCCTTGAGGCCGAATAAACAAACACACCTAAACCCACAACTACAGCTAGCTCCCCAAGCCCGTCGGGATCATGGATCCAGCTGGCCGCGGCCCCAGCACCACCACCTCCAGCACAGCTCCCGCCGAGGCCGGACCCCAACTTCAGGGTTTTGGGGTTGGAGCTCCTACTGAACCTGAACCCGCCGGAGACACACAACGCATGTGCGGTAGCCGGCCAGTCAGCAGCCTCGGCAAAACCACCACGAGCAGCGAACATGTAGAAAGCAGCAGCAGCAGCAACCACAACACCAGCAACAGCAACAACCTCGACAGCTCCCTCCAACATCCACACGTCGCCACCAGCGAGGCCACCAATGGCACCACAGCAATGTCTCCCACCGCCACCCCTCCCATGACTTCCTCGCGCACCACCAACCGCCCGCGCACCGCCACCTCCACCGCCGAGATCGACAGCACCATCAGCAGGCCCGGCGCCGTGCGCATAAACGTCAAGGGCGCCTTCATCGTCGACGGCACCCAGACCCCCGCCACCCCGTCCGCCTCTAATGGCAATGGCCTGTTGAACGGCCGCACGTCGCCGGATCACCACCAGACGCAGGACATCCGGTTGCCGAACCACACGGCCGTCGTTAGCCATGTGGCCATTGATGTACGATTTTTTTTTTCTTTGCTGCCACTGTTCCACCTGCTCAGTCCAATGCTAACTGAAACACCAGATTGGCGGCTCCCTCGCCAAGCTCGTCTACTTCTCCCGCGAGGCCCACTCCACCGAGCCCGGCGGCCGCCTCAACTTCACCAGCTTCGAGACGGACAATATCGACGAGTGCTTCTCCTTCATGCGCCGCCTGCGCGACGAGCAGCAGCACCTCAACGGTTCCGTCCCCGACAAGCTCTGCGTCATGGCCACGGGTGGCGGCGCCTACAAGTACTACGACCGCATCCGCGAGGCGCTCGGCGGCGAGATCGACGTGCTGCGCGAGGACGAGATGGAGTGCCTGATCATCGGCCTCGACTTCTTTATACATGAGATACCAAGGGAGGTCTTCACCTACAGCGAAACGGACCCCATGCACTTTGCCACCCCCGGCTGCGACGACGACGGCAGACAGATATACCCCTACCTCCTCGTCAACATCGGCTCGGGCGTCTCGTTTCTCAAGGTCGAGGGCCCGCGAAAGTACCAGCGCGTGGGCGGGACGTCGCTGGGCGGCGGCACGCTGTGGGGCCTGCTGTCGCTGCTGACGGGCGCGCGGTCGTTTGACGAGATGCTGGACCTCGCGTCCAGGGGCGACAATTCGCGCGTCGACATGCTGGTCGGCGACATCTACGGGACGGACTACGGCAAGATCGGGCTCAAGAGCTCGACCATTGCGTCATCATTCGGCAGGGTCTTTCGCATGAAGCGCCAAGCCGAGTCGGCTGCCGAGGACGGGGGGCCGGGGTCTTTGGAGCGGGGTGCGTCCGAGGGAGAGGTGCCGGGGGCGGCGCACGGGCAAGGGGGAGGAGATGGCGACGACGACGATGCCAGCGGCGGGGGCTTCTCGGCCGCCGACATGTCGCGGTCCCTGCTCTACGCCATCAGCAACAACATCGGGCAGATCGCGTACCTGCAGTCGCAGATCCACAACCTGTCGGCCATATACTTTGGCGGGTCCTTCATCAGGGGCCACCCGCAGACCATGAACACGCTGAGCTACGCCATCAAGTTCTGGAGCAAGGGGGCGTCGCAGGCCTACTTCCTGCGGCACGAGGGCTACCTGGGCGCGGTCGGGGCCTTCCTCAAGAGGCAGCCGCGGAACTGGGGTAGGAGGGGTAGCTTCGAGGAGAGCGCCACGACGAGGAGGATGATGGAGAGGGGAGGCGGTGGCGCCGGCAACGACGGCGCTTGGGAAAATGAGGCCGAGAGACGGCCTCTGGAGCCGGTCATGCCGAGTGGCGCTACCGAGTGAGTCGAGGAAGTGAATGAAGATATGTCGGTTGGATGAAAAGTGATGGGCAATCCAAGAACGATCCGTCGGCTGCTGCCATCCGTGGCCACTTGTTCTGTGCAATGAATGCATGGCCCTGCAGCCTTTTCCGACGCCTCTCGCGGAAACGTGTGCCCGCCTGCAGCATCTGAGGGCTAAGCTACGTCCGGCTTAGTCGAGGTGCCCACTGCAGACTATTGCACACACGGGTGTTTTCAGCTGCCGCCAAAAAAAACACAATAGGGAAAAAGGCGTATGGGATGAAAGAGTTTGCACCAGTGACAGAACTCCCGGCTTCGAATCCGGACCACCATCTATTCAGCTTCCGGCGGGACAGGACCCATGTTGAAAATAGCATACCCAAGCAGAATATTCATCTGTCACGCGCCGAGCCATGTGTAAATCTTCTATCCTCCAAAACTGGTCTTGGATAAATTGCTTCTGCCGATCAACGGTTGGGGCGCGCCAGAAGGGCGGGAGATCGTCTCCCTTGCCCAGCTAAAACTTTTGTGTTTTGGCAGGATGCACGTCTTGGTCAAAGCACATGATATCATCTCTTTTGTTTTCTTCCCCCAGTGTCCTGGGACATGTTTCCTGATTCCCCACGAAATTCCATCGCCTGAAAGCCTCCAGAAAGCGATGACTATCCTCCTAGCGTCCAGGTCCGGTCTTTCGGACCACGAGGAGGAAGAGAGGCGAGATATCTGCTAGTCCTGCTTTCAAAGGGACCCGAAGGGCACTTTCCATCTCGTCCTTAGTGGCTACGCTTCACGTCGCTACGAAGGGGACGAGGGGCCGTCGTCGTGTCTCTGCTAGCGCGCTGTTTGTCCTACCTTGTCAACTCAGCTTTCGAATATGCACCTGGTTTTGTGGCCGGCAGAGACATGGTGGTTCCGCGGACGAGACAAGGTCTGACTCAATGCTCCCCTGAGGCGCGGTTTTTGTTTCCCAGACCCGGACTTTTGACGATTAGGCTGTGGAACGTATAGGCAAGACGCAGATGAAGACGGACACTCGCTCAGGCGGCAATCGCTAATTACACAACAACATACAAGATTACAATGGAAGGAAACGGAGATAGCACTCCTTCGCACTCTCCGGGGGCTTTCCCTGCCCTCTCTCTGGTCTGGACCATCGGCTCTCCTCCCCCAAACTAGAAAACTAGGAGCAGCCACTAGGCTTTCGACCCGGCCTAAACTCTTAGCCCCCTATAGACGGCGACCACCCAATCATCCTCGGCCAAGGCACGCCGCCATTGCGCTGGCCTACCCAGGTCCACGCGAGGCAAAGCGTCCCGGGCGTTCCCCCCCTGGAGCTAGTCCGGCCCTTGTGGGCGAGACTTTCGATGGACAATTTTTTTTTTGTGTTTCCCCCGGGCTGGAGAAAAGTTCCCGGGAGGCAGAGAGCATGGCTAAACAAGAGAAGACGAGAAGGGAAATGTTGGCCGCTGGTCTGGGGTTGTTGAGTGCGTGGTTCGAGCCCCGATTGGGCGCCTATCCAGCCCTAGATTGCGCCGGTGCCTGTCTTTGGGTGACACGCCCCTTTTTTTGGGGGTGCTCTTGGCGATATCTGGTTTGTGTTTGATTCGGTGGCCGGGTCGTTGTAATGGGCTCTTTATAAGTCTAGTTGACATCGCTCAAATGTTCCACCGTTCTTAATATCCTGTATTCCTCCTCCACGCGTCTGGGCTAGTCACTCTTTATACCTAAGCACCGGCTTCCGCATACGTTCTCTGCACACAAAGCAGTTTCAATCAGACCTTTTTTTTTCCAAGAGTCTCAAGTCAAGTCTGCCAAACGGCCACAGTCCAAAATGGGCCTCCTCTCCCTCTCCTACCGCCGCCCCGACTTCGTCCCCAAGGCGGATGAGCTGCGGCCGTCGAGCCGCGCCACCACCAACTCTACCGAGAGCGGTGGGTCCGGCTTCACCGACGAGAAGGCCGGGGGCTCGGTCAAGTCGGGCAGCTCCGGCACCATCAAGGGCATCCCGACGGCGCTGTCCTTTGACAAGATCATCGACGGAGGAACCTGCCCTGTACGTTGGACGACGCTTCGAGTCCCCCATCTTTATATCTAGCCCCTGTCAAACCCCCCAGGACTAACCACCAAAGCAGCCCTGCACCGTCCGCGACTTTATGAACTACCTAATCTACATTGAGCGCGCGGCCGAGAACCTGCAGTTCTTCCTCTGGCTGCGCGACTACAGGACGCGCTTTGAGGCCGCGGGGACGGCGGACCTCGCCCTGGCGCCAGAGTGGACCCAGGCCCAGGAGGATGAGGTCACCGGCCGGCTGCAGAAGGAGCAGACGGAGAAGATGCGCAAGGAGCCCGAGACCGTCGTCAAGATGTTCAAGGGGACCGACTTTGACAAGAACGCCGGCGGTGGCGGCGGCGGCGTCGGCACGAACAACGGCAACGAGGCCGACTGGGGCGCGTCGCAGGTCGGCGACGGGGCGTCGACCTTTGTCGGCACCACGTCGACCAACTACAAGGCGCAGGCCCAGGAGGCCTTTACCGCCGCCGGGGCGAAGCAGCCCTGTAAGTTAGCCTCGGTTCCCCTTTTTTTTTGTCATTCGTCCTCGGACTAACCACCCAAACAGTCACCATCCAACCCTTCCGCGAGGAGATCGACCGCGTCATAGCGACCTACATCGTCGAGGACGCCCCGCGCCAGCTGAACCTTGCCTCGCGCGAGCGCGACGTCCTCCTGCACGCCCTCTCCAGCACCACGCACCCCTCCGCCTTCCGCACCGTGGCCCGCACGATCGAGCACTCGCTCCGCCGCCAGGCCCACCCAAACTTCATCCGCTGGAGCATCTGCAACGGCAACCCGGCGCGCGTCTTCTTCGCGCGCGCCCTGGGCGTCTCGCTCATCGTGCTGGGCCTGGCCGCCGCCATCATCCTGGCCCTGTCCAACGCCCGCCGCGGGTACAGGGCCCTGGGCGCCATCGGCTGGGTCCTGGGCGTGTCGACGCTCGTGGCGGCGTGGAAGGGCATGTGCGTCGT
This sequence comes from Pseudopyricularia javanii, assembly GCA_031001725.1. Classification (NCBI taxonomy): domain Eukaryota; kingdom Fungi; phylum Ascomycota; class Sordariomycetes; order Magnaporthales; family Pyriculariaceae; genus Pseudopyricularia; species Pseudopyricularia javanii. The sequence goes on from JARHUK010000886.1 coordinate 16,966, forward strand.
GCTGCACGGCATGCACCACCGGCACGTGCGGCCGTGGGAGCTGTTCGAGACGGACGAGCGCGACGTCGAGGTCAGCGGCGGCGAGGCGCGCATCAGCAAGAGCTCCTTCGACTCATTCGGCAGCGGCAACAGCTACGAGGACGAGCCCTGGGTCGTCAAGTACAAGCGCCGCAACATTGTGCGCAAGATCTTTGACCGCGAGGTCTGGATCCAGGAGCCCGCGCTCAGGCAGATCCAGGACACCATCTTTGTGCAGGCCATGCTCGCCGCGCTGGTCTCCTCGGGGCTGCTGGCCATGGTGTTTGTCTTGGTGCCTGGCGGACACTATTTCTAGATCGGGGGTGAAAAGGGGGTGTTGCTGTTGGTTTTCTATGGTGCTTGTTGGTTTTGTTCGGTCTGCTTGATATCCCGAGGATTTTGACTTTTTGCCTCTTGCCCAGCTTTTCCATAGCTCTGTCGTTACCGTATATTGTTTGCTTCTTCTTCTGCTGCTTCGTTTCTCTTCCAAAGGCCTGTAGCTACCAAGTCATTGGGCACGCTCATATAATAACAATTTTCGAGTGACCACATTCACCAGTCATGCCCGAGCAAACATCAATCACCTCAACAGACCAAAGCTCAAGGATGTATAGTTTGATTAAAGCACAACCAGCCAAACGTCAGCCCGTTGCATGTCTCACAATAACCTCGTACAAAACAAACTCGGAAAATGGTATCAAGCGCTGCCGGACAAAAACAAAAAGACAAACAAACAGCCTATCCAGTCCCCCCAAATAGTAGTTCCCAAAACAAGAAAAGGAGATGGTCATTATAAACATGGCAGGCGGGGGGGGGG
>JARHUK010000892.1:0-24589 GCA_031001725.1 Pseudopyricularia javanii
GGCCCTGACAGCTGTCACAGGTCCTACCAAGACGAGTTCGAGAGGCAATACGAGCAATATGTCTCCCAGCGCGAGATCTTCTTCGCATCCCCGACGACGGCCTCCGCAGACCAGGTCCAGTCGTTCCACGACCTGATCGACCTGATCGCTCACATCGCTGACTGCTACCCCGAGTCCCTCCGCGAGTTCCCCGATGATCTCAAGAACATCTTGACGCAGCACCATGCCGTGCTCGACAGCGATTTGAGGGATAAGATTGTCGGGAGCTTGGTGCTTCTGAAGCGCAAGGAGATCATCGACTCGACCAGCCTCCTGACCACGCTCTTCCCCATCCTCGTCTCGACGCCCAGCAAGAGCCTGCGCACCCTGCTGTTTCAAAAGATTCTCAGCGACCTGAGGAACTCAAACTCCAAGTCGACAAACCACCGCCTCAACCGCACCATCCAGACCGTCCTCTACAACCTGGTCACCTCTGACCGAACCTCGCCCAAAGCAATTTGGGCAGTCAAGCTTACCCGTGAGCTGTGGAAGCGGCAAATATGGACCGACGCCAGGCCGGTTGACGTCATGAAGGAGGCGTGTCTCTCGGACAACGAAAAGGTCATTGTCGGTGGCGTGCGCTTCTTCCTGGGAGGGGACAAGGAGCGCGAGGAGATGGAGGACGAGAGCAGCGACGACGACGCCACCCCAGACATCAAGCGGGTTAGGCATCAGATCGGGATCAACAAGAAGACCAAGAAGAAGGAAAAGACGCTGAAGAACGCGCTGGCCAAGGTCAAGAAGGCCGAGAAGAAGAAGCAGGCGCCCCACCCCCTAAACTTCTCCGCGCTTCACCTCCTCCACGACCCCCAGGGATTTGCCGAGTCCCTCTTCTCCAAACACCTCCAGAACACTAGAAATAAGCTATCGCTCGAGAACAAGCTCCTGGTCCTCCAGCTTGTGACCCGCCTGGTCGGCCTGCACAAGCTCACCATGGTGCAGCTCTACTCATGGTTCACCAAATTCCTCACCCCGAAACAGCAGTCCGTAACCTCGTTCCTCGCATCGCTGGCGCAGGCCACCCACAACCTGGTCCCACCCGACGCCCTCGAGCCCCTCGTCGTCAAGATTGCAAACGAGTTTGTCAGCGAGGCCTCGGCGGCAGAGGTGGCCGCCGCAGGACTCAACGGCATCCGCGAGATCTGCGTCCGTCAGCACCTTGCCATGAACGAGACCCTGCTGCAGGATCTGGTCCAGTACCGCCGGAGTAAGGACAAGGGCGTTGTGATGGCCGCCAATGGTCTCCTATCGCTGTACCGCGAGGTGGGTGCTGAGATGCTTCGCAAGAAGGACAGGGGCAAGGATGCGACCATGGGCATTCGCAGCGGCGAGTTCCAGCAGCGGCGGTTCGGTGAGGAGGAGGTCGGCGGCATCGAGGGTCTCGAGCTGCTCGCGCGCTGGAAGGAGGAAGAGAAGAAGCGGAAGAAGGCGGAGCAGGGTCTTGACGGTGATGCCGATGATAAGAAGGATGGAGACGACAGCGATGACGAAGAAGAAAATGATGATGGATGGGAGGTGGCTTCGTCCGTGAGCACCGACTCGGGCGGCTGGATCAATGTAAGCGAGGACGAAGACGATGCCCCGCAGCTCAAAAAGGTCAAGCGGGACGAAGAGGACGCCTCGGACGAGGAGAACGAGGAGGACAAGGCCGCCGAGGCGGAGAGGATCGCGAAGCTCGCGACCACCACGATTCTCACCCCCGCGGACCTGGCCAAGCTCCAGGAGCTCCGCCTGCAGGCGCAGGTTGAAAAGGCAATGGGAGGCGGTAGCAAGGCCGCCAACAAGCGCCTCCGCGACCTGGCGGAGCGGCACGCCGACGAGCCTCTGACGGCGGACCAGATCGAGATACCGGGCAAGCTCCGCAAGAGCACAAAGGAGGAGCGCATCGCGCTGGCCAAGGAGGGCAAGCCCGACCGCGAGGAGCACAAGTCCACAAAGGCCATCCGCAAGTCCCAGAAGGAGGCGCGCGGCGGCTCGACGACCAACAGGGACAAGGCGCGCAAGAAGAACTTCCTTATGACGCTCGGCAAGGCCAAGTATAAGCAGAAGCGCAGTCTCGTGCAGACCAAGAAGGTGCTTCAGGCGCACATTGAGAGGAGTAAGGGCGGCGGCAGGCGGAGGAACGGTACTTGATAGTGCGATGATGTTGCAGAAGGGATTCGCTGCAAGTGAATTTGAGAGAGCATTGTGCCTATGAATCTTGGATTATTGACCAACCTACCTACGAATGCATACAGTCGCTGCTTGAGGAAGTGTTGTCCCAGACCAACAGACCAATGCTTGTAGCCAGTGCTGGTTGAGAATACTGGGCTAATAGGTTGCCTTCCATGATTTTACTCTGACAAAACATGAGCCCAGGTAAATATAACCAGTTTCTTGAAATTAGAAAGAAGACAAAGCGGCACCAACGCCCACATACGCCTTGGCGAACCTCATCACCTTGATCCATATCTGCCAACTTAGATACGCTAGTCTAGTTTCTTCAAGATAAATATCGAAATAAAAGAAAGGGAAAAGAGTACTAGGCCCCAGGCCAGTCCCCCCGACAGCATAGAGTAAAAGTCCCATTTCTGTCAAGAAAATATTGACCAAATGTATTGCCTGATAGCCTTCGATAGTTCCGTTACCCTTGGCTGCTTCCCTCCTCGTGTTTTTTTGTTCCCCTTGCTCAGCCTACCTTTGGTGGACTGGTTCCTTCTCGCAGTCTTCCGGCTGTTACATTTGGCGGAAGACATGTATCTGATATCCGTCTTTTGTTCTCAACCTTCCTTCGCGATCCCAGGGTGTTTGAAAAACCTCATCAAGAGGGATCCTCAAGAGGGATCAACGACGAGCAGCGTGAGTGTAAGCTAGTGTCTGCCCACAGGCCAACTCTGTGGTTATGACTGTTATCTGAAGCAAGCGGCTTGATAATTTCAGGTTGTAAATATTATCTATCTACCGAGTCGAGCGTGTCACAGAAGGCTTTCCAGCGGTTGCTGGGGGCATGGAGACTCCATCCGAAATCTGATATCTTGATCTCGCCATGCGGTCCTGCCATGTCATTTTCAGGTTGGTATCCTGGTGAATCATATGTTTGCGGCGGAGGTATCGTAAAGCACTTGCCATTTGCGATCATCTGTGACTTGGTATTCGCCGTATTCTCAGCATCCGTAGTTGGCATGAGCGAAGGTGGTTCTGAGCAAGATTTTTATGGAACGGTTGGTTTCCAACGTACAATTTATCCAGGAAGCCCAAAGTGTGCCAAGTTCACAGCGAAAGCCTCTACTACCTAACCGGCCCAACATGCACGGAGGTCAAGGGAGGGAAGGCCTAGCGGGCGATTAAGGCGCATGTTCCCAAGACGATTCAATGCCCGGCTCTGGGTCACAATCGTAGAGGCAAAACAAACACCAGCGGGTGAGGGAGCAACAGAGCGGCCTTGGCATTCTGTATTGTCGCATTGAGCCTCGGAATTCGAGTAAGATGCGTCGTGATAGAGCTCTCCAAACGCTGCCAACAAGGCTAATATGACCGCGCATGCACGTTTCATCGCACAAGATATACCCGACTGGCCGACAACCACACCAACGATTGCCGGCTCCCGATAGACAGCGCTGCATCGCCGCGCCCAAGCCAGCCAAGGGCTCGGTGTGTTCTTGGGCACCAAGCCTTGTGAGCAATACGCAGTTCAAAGTCAGTGCAGAACATGCCACAGAAGAAAGAACGGCCGATTGTGGAGAGGTGAGAAATGACTTGAATGACCTGTGGGTGGAAAGCCACACACGGACTCGCATTCGCCACAGCTAGTTAGCCTTATGGCACCGCCACCAGGTCTTGGCATCGCCTTGGCACGTCTCGATCGTCATCTCTATCGGCCAAAAAGCGACATGGACATGTCCTTCGGATACGCTCGTCATCTTTAATGGCAAAAATAGAAAAATCCGGGAACGTGCATGTCGGGAAGTCAAGCGATTCTCCAGCTGGAATGTACGTTAGACAGCCCGACTACCGAACTACCGACTACGTAGCGATCGATGGTCTGAAATGTTCAAACGGATAAACCGGCCCCCAAAGGAAATCGCCTAGACACAAACCAACTAGATCTATCCAACTAGTACGTTAAGTGGTCCAGTAGCCAAAACTCCGGATGACCGCTCTTTGTGCACTTTGCGGCACTTTGTTAGGTTTTGTCTTTTTTTTTTGGATGAAAGCCAGGAGCCAGTAAATGCGGTAATAGTAAGATCTGAATGACAGGTGGACAGAAAGACAGACAGCCGCCCGTCATGTACGCCCAAACATGCTCGAACACCCCCGGATGAGACTGATGAGGTGCTTTGGAAAAGACTAGGCTTTGCCATCGGGCCGTGGGCGCATAACCCGCTGTGGGATGATCTGCAAAGCCCTTGCCCACCCACTCTCAAGCTTTTTTTTTTGTGTTCTCGAGCGCCCGACTCGGGCGCCGAAGCCGATGGGATGGATGGGATGGGATAAGGATGTGTAGTAATGGGGAGGGGCACGGTTGATCAGTGCGGAATTCCGACAAATGAATACCAAATCCGAAATGGCTCTTTGATTCCGAATAGGGACGCTGGACCCCCTTTTTAGCCCTCTATTAATATATTTACAGTTTGGATAAATATTGCCAACGGTGGCACATTCTCAGATGGGAATCTCCTGCGCCGTCCCCGCCGGCCGACTGTTGGTTACCTGCTACTACGCAATACTCGCGTTTTAGCATCGCTTTGAAGATTGACGTCTCAGGATGGCCAATATTATCCAAAAACAGGAGCACATGAAGCTCTAGTTCTAGTTATAGTCTAGTCTAGTCTAGTCTAGTCCAGTCCCGGCCTAATCCGTGTCAACAAAATCCTCGAAATCGAACCCGAACTATGACCGCGAAGGAAAACCCGGACGGACTAGTCTGGTCCAATCTATTCTAGTATGCAAACGGTCAATACCCACCCCCCTCTCGAGCCCGATCTGCCTTGGCGGCAATCATAGGTAGCCAGCAACCGAGCGATGGGCTGGCAACCAGTCAGTCAGCCCTGTGTGCTAGGGGACTGCCAGCCGAGATAAAACACCGATGCCCGACCGTGTCGTTGAAACCCCTGAAAGTTTGTTTACTCAGAAAGTCAGCATCCCCGTAAACGCCGACTCCACCATTAATTACGAGCAAAAGCGTTAAGCTAGATTGCCATCGCCGACACAAGCCCCTGTTTTGGTTGAAAGCAATTCGCCGTATCCGTACCATTCACAGGCCTGAAGAGACAGAGAGAAGGGACCGATTGTGATGGTGGTGTTGCCGCTATAGCCGCTTGCGATTCTCTGCAGAAACCTTGAGACCAACTTTGACCTCGAAAGTTTATCGATGGTGAGCTTCTCCAGCTGCATACAAACTCTCACTCCCAGGTAGTATACATAGTAATTATAACATTCCGTACAAAAGTCCACTATGTATGCGCTTTTGGTCATCCAGCCCAGCACCCAGAAAAGCAAGCTCGTGTTTGAGGCAGTGCATGAAATTCGTCTGATGCTCGCCGGTCCCGCAAAAAAAAAAAGCGAGAGGTAGGACAGGGATAGCTCGCTCAACTCGTTGAACCCAGCGCTGTCGTCGGTTTTGTTGCCCGAGGCCCCTGACCAAACGCACATTGTTACGGCAGATTCTCTGGGTGGACTCTCGCTGTTTTCCGTAGATGTTACTTTCTCCGCATGAATCGCCTACTTGCACGGGTAAACCCACGATCGTTTTGGATGGGGTGACGGGGGAGAGATGGATTAAACAAGTCCCTTCTCGAAGATCTCACGTTGGTAAAGTCTTGGCAAAAAAAACAGACCATCAGCCATGTCAAAGATTTGACATGAGCATATATACATATGCACAGCCTCGCGGTCTAACCAAGTGCGTGGGTTCATCCGTCCGTCCACCCCTCAAAAATCCTCCCTCATTCCCGGGGGCGAGCTGATGCTTTCCCACTCAACCACCCTCACCGGGGCAAAAATCTGCCCGCTCTTTGGGCGGTGCTTTGCAGGCTTTCGGCTCCGTGTTTTGCTCGCGGGTACCAGGCAGCCAGGGCTTGCAGTCAATTGCCTGACCACAACTACTTTGGTACAACACAGATGGCTCCATTAAAATGCTGTCGTTTCATGGTATTTGTGGCCCCAAGGCGGTATAGTCAGTGAGGCCTCAGCGATACAGTTGAGCAGCGCCACGATGCAGAGCCACGGATTCGTAAAGTCTATGGAATTGTGCGGAAACTTATCATTGTTGTCTACCAATAACGGGAATTGTATGAGACGAGCTGCCAGCCGTTTAATCGTCATCATCACGACCACACCTCCAGCTTTTCATTCTCACATATAAGCCCGGAATAAGGGAATTGGCGTCGTCATCCTTAGGCCGCAGGTTGAGAAAAGAGAGCTCCTCGCAAAGTAGCCTGCTCTTACCTACCGCTGTGTACTGTACTGTAGCCATAGCATCGATTGGATTGGCTCCCACCCCCAAAGGAGGACCGTTGCTCGGAAATGCGAGGTACCTGTCATATTGCAGCGCCAGAACCCGACTCGCATGTACCTCGCCTCGCGCCTTCCTCGTTGCAGTTTTTGCGAACAACAAGCTCAGCACTTGAGCACATTGCCCCCGTTTGGATGCGATCCCCACTTTCCGCCCCGGACGAGGATCCAATTGGTCCGGCCGTTTCGAGATTACAGTACAGTACAGATGGACACCTCAGCAAAAGGCAGGAGAGAATCAGAAAGAGCTGACGCGTCCCTCCCCTCTTGGGAATTCCCACCCCCCTGGTCAGCCTGCACTGCCCTGCTCGACTGGGCCAAGCGCACGCTGCGAAAGGGGCCCAAGCCCACCCCATGGTCCACTTCCGACTGCCTGTTCCCAGTGCAACTTCCAAGGCACCAGACAAAACCCTTTCCGCCCGCCAAAACGCTTTAGTTTCAGTCTCCTGCTCACATCCCGTTCCTAGCAACGACGTCTCCCCCTCCCAATCCATATTACGCATCACATACGCACTCCGCAGCACGTTTCGTCCTCGTCGCTCGCCTTCTTTTTTCAAAATTGTACAAGCGACACGAATCCTTATACGTCTTCACACACTGGCTCAACACCAAAAGCCCGAGAAGCCTAATCTAGTCTAACGGTCAAACAATCAAACGGTTGCCCCAACGAACTCAGACACGAATCCCACCATCGTTGCCCTCTCTCGATGAGCAACGTCAAGCAGGAGCGGGATTACGGCAGCGCCAGCATGTCCAAGGCTTCCAACCAAACCCCGAGCTCGCAGCCGGGTATGATGGATCCGCTTGCCGTCGACAGCTTCATCGACATGAACGCCTTCAACGACGGCATGTCGTACCAATCGCCCTCCCTCTCGCCTGCCGCCGCCAGCAAGGCATCTTTCTCGAGGCCAACGCCCACCACAGCGACCCCCATCTCGATGCTGTCGACGAGCCAACCTCTGACTGGACCAAGCCATGACTACGATATGTACAAGCAGCAAACGGGAATCGTCCCTGGAGCCCTGGCAAACACCCTGGCTGTCAACGAGAACAACGCCCAGGTTGCGGGCGGGTACAACCCATTCAACATTGACGAGTATTTTGGAATGTCGATGAACAACCCGGAGTCATCATTCGACTTCAACGCTAGCCCATCTCTCCACACCGATATGGACATGGAGTTCGACCCATCCACTGAGAACAACTTCATGTTTGGCTCTACCGTCAACCCAAGTGCCATCGGAGGTCAGGAGCCAGGGACCATGTCATCGCCATCTGTCATGTCCTCCGCCACTAGCAGCGTCGGTCGCGTCTGGCCGGGTATGCACCAGCAGCAGGCCGCACTCGCCGCCAAGGCCCAGTCGCAGAGGCAACAGCAGCAGCAGATGCACCAGAGACAGCACTCGCAAAGCCAACCACCCAAGCACCAGAGGTCCAAGTCAGGACAGCCCTCAGACCCTCTTGTTGAGCAAAAGATCTCTCAATTGCTGCAGACAATGCGTGCCGAGATCGACTGCGAAGACTCTCAAGACCAAAGCCCAGTTATGCACCAACCTCGTTCCAAGAAGGAAGAAGAGGACATGGATGAGGACGAGAGGCTACTGGCCAGCGAGGAGGGCAAGAAGCTCACCAGCAAGGAGCGCCGGCAGTTGAGGAACAAGGTTTCAGCACGTGCTTTCCGTTCGAGGAGAAAGGGTAAGTTATTGACTCGTTTGATAAGCGATACCGAACTGGACATCATGACTAACAGTACCTTTAGAATACATCACACAATTGGAGAGTGAGATTGCCAACAAGGTTACCGAGAACGGCGACCTGAGGTCGCAAAATCGTGCTCTTATGGACGAGAACAAGAGGCTGCAAGACCTGACTCGCATGCTCCTTTCGTCGCCGTCCTTTTCCGATTTCTTGGATCGTCTCAGCACAAACCCTACGGCCATTCCCCAGGCACCGGCTCCTGCGCCTCAAATTGAGCAACGACAGGAGGCTCGCCAGCTTCCCAAGGATGTGAACCCCTATGCGTCCCAGCAACAGCGCCAGCAGATTGGCATGGCCATGGTCCCCGAGCAGAACATGGATTTTTCCATGTTGGCCATCGAGACGGATGGGTCGGGCTTCAACTTCCAGCCTCAAGTTTACGCTGTCCTCGAGACTCCTGAGATCACACTGCCCCTCTCGGTCGACACCTCGGCTTTGTCGGGCAAGAGCTCAAACTTCATTGGCGGACAATTCGAGTCAGATGACGAAAAGGTCGAAATCTCTCCTGTCCTCCGCCACGAGCTTCTCGAGGAGGAGAAGCTTGAGGCACCCTCAACACCCATTGTCGCGGATCAGGAGGTGGATGAGGACCCCATGTTCGCTTTGTACAACGACTCGCCGTGCACATCCCCGACAACCGAGCCATTGATTGCGAACCTGGATGAAGCTGAAGTTGACGTTTTTGGAGGCATCGATACCGACAAGGCGTTGGCTCGGTACGAGCTTGTAGACGCCGCCGATGAGGAGCAGCAGGCTGTCCTCGCGGAGGTGAGGCTCGCTCGTCTGACCGCCAGGTTAGATGCTATGATGGAGCAGTTGGATGCGTTGACCTTTGGGTGGTAAAAAGCCATCAGAAACAATTACTCGGACTTTCATGAATCAGCATACATCATCACAAATGGTGCATTGCGGAAGACTGGGAAGCCATGTTCTCATTGCTCGGAGTTTTTGATCGATCTAGGGGGCAATTACAGGTTTGCGTTGCATTTTTTAAGATTGGTTGGGAGGACACTCTTTCTCGCTGGGTCATTTCACGAACCTATTTTATGGTTTCACAGCACAGTAGCTGTAATCGGTATTTCCCGGTCCTTTATTTTTTTCTACTCTTATTTTCTCACGATATAACGACGGAGTCTCTTGTTTTCACTTAGCTACATGTCAAAATATGATTACCATCTGCACTGTTTTTTAACGAAGATTCCCAGTCTATTCTTCGCGTTCAATATCATTAACTTTGACTCGGGGCATCGTTACCCAGCCAACTTGGCCTTTAAAAGTAAGCTAAATGATATTCTCACTCGATCTCCTCGAGCCTTGGCAAGCGGTGTGGTGTAGTGTATTGGCCGCCAAAGCTGGACGCCTAGAAAGACTTCAATCCAAACAGTAAAAACCCAAGCGACGGTCAGCTGGCGTCGACGAACGTAACACCTTGTAACCGCTCTCCCTTCTCCGTATCACCATCAATTACCCATCAACTTTGCCAGTACTCTCCGTTGTCAAGAGAGTCACCCCTGCTGTGGGCATCTGGGACTAGGTTGTTTGTACGATCTGTGGCATCTCTCTCTCTCTCTCTCTCTCTCTCTCTCTCTCTCTGTGTCCCTCTCTCTTTGTTGGCGAAGTACAAAACACTTCCTTTTCTAGGGGCCCTGTGCACACCGAGACCACCAAAGATCCAACGAAGCCCAAACCTCCTTTTATACACCGGTCCCACAGCACGGTTCGTATCTTATCCAACCTACCGGGGGGTGTGTTCATTCCCCGGGGGACTGACGGCTGAGGGAGGGGTGTGGGACGACGCGTGGTTGAGGCCCCCTACCCCGTATGTTCAACACGCAACCCTTTTATTCTGTGAATGGAAGGATAACTTCTTCTTTGTAAACCTGTACCACCGGCGGGTAGGGGAACCGGTTACCTTACGCACAGGCAGGGCGCCTCTGGGGGTGGGGGGATTTTGGCGATGGAACGGGCGGGCTCGCTCGCTTGCTGCCTTCAGTTGATTTGTGTGGGAACGGATGCCAGCTCTAATACCCCCGTCGTTCGTCCGATCGCATCCTCTCATGACCGGATCTGGCAGTTTCTTGGCGTTGAGGGGGGGACCTGATATCCGGGACGGGGTTAAGGGTGGAGGGCAAGGCAAGCGGGTAGGTATGCAAGCTTTTCAAGTCTTTTGATAGCGAACTAGTAAGGGCATCCTTCTTTTTCTCTCTTCTATCTCTGTGTCTTTGCCTCCTCTTTTTTATGCTGACGACTGGCCCTTGGACATCATCGGATTTTGCCGAGAATGTATTGCGTAGGGCTCTCGTTTCGAATTCCGATATAATTATCCGAGCGATATGATGGAGAAAGCAAAAATGGCAGCCATGAAGATCAAGCCTACTTCCCCTTTGTGGTCTACTCGAAAGTCCGCTCCCTGTTCCGTTTTTGGGAGTTGGGAGTGTTACGCACTCCCTGGTCCAAAACAACCTGTCGCGTCACCCGGCGAGGGGGCGGACAGGGAATGGCAGGTTCTTCGATTCTTGTCAAAGCAGGGCTTATGGCTGTACCACATTCTCTCTGTCTCTCTCTGTCTCTTTTTTTTCTCTCTCCCCCAGAGATCCAACGTTACTCTGCGCCATTGGCCGGTCATTTGGCCCCTGGCCTGATTTGATCTGGGGATGGAAAGCTTGGACGACGACGCAAGCAGGCCAAATAGCACAAAATCCTGTGAACTTGTCACACGAGGGTCTAGCAATGGATTGTTGGGGAGGACGGTAAGGTAGTTAAAGCGAGGAGGGGAGAGCATCCGGCTGAAAGTTGGTTGGATTGTTGACGTGATCAGCCCTCCTGAGACAAACTACGTTAGTCTGGTTCTAGTTTTGGCAGTAGACCTTGGGTACTATAACCAAGGATCAGTACACCACTGCTGGACATTAACTCTATTTGATACAGTGATGGAAATGTATTAATTAAACTTGGAAAGAAAAGCAAGGCTTCAAGTTGTACTCATTAAGCCAACCCAAGACAAATAGTTCATCCTAAAAAAAACCCCGTCGTCGAACCGTATGCAGTCGATACATGCTGTCCGGGCTACTTTAGAATAGAAGAAGCCATCGTCCGTAATCATGAACCCTCTTCGTAGATATCCGTATCACTGGTAGATAAACTTTCTGTTAGTGACGACTCTCCAACTCCTCAGAGAGACAAAGTGGTATATCAGGCATATAGCCATAAGAAAAAAACACGCAAATGAGGATGAGCACTCACAACTTGTCCGCAAAGCGCTCGCGGCCTTCGGCATCCTTGTTCACAAAGACGCTGACGCTGCACTGGCCGCACTTGAAAAGCCCGAAGCCGTCGTCGCCAATCACGACCTCCTCGTCACTCCAGCCCAGCACGTCGGTCCAGCGCTCGCCAGCGTGCATCTCGCCCACGTGCATGCGCTTCTCGCCCGGGCCTGCGTTGCTCAGGACGACGGCGCAGCCAAAGGGCCGATCCCAGGTGCCGTACTTGACCCAGCCGAGGCAGGTGGCGTAGTCGAAGTAGTCGGCCTGCTCGCCGTAGGCGTAGAGCTTGCGCGCCAGGATAAGCTTGGGGAGGTTGCCGCCGCAGCTGGGTGGCGCGGGTTCCTCGGCCTTGGTGCCGTAGAGGTCGCCGTACCAGACGCAGGGGTAGCCCGAGGACCGCAGGAGGATCAGGGCGTGGGCTAGCGGCTTGAACCAGTCGGCGATCGGCACCTCGAGGGCCTGGCCTGGCTGGGTGTCGTGGTTCATGACCAGGGTGACGGCGTTGACGGGCGAGCGCTGTACCAGCGTGTCGTCAAAAACCTTCCTCAGGTCTGCGCCCTCTCCCTGGGATATCTGGGAGAAGCTGTAGACCAGAGGGGCGTCAAAGAGGCTGAACTTTGTGCCCATGCGCTCCAGGTAGTGAGACATGTCGTCGAGGCTATCCTTCCAAAACTCGCCCACGAAGAACCACCCTTGGCCATAGGCTTCGTCGAGCTCGGTGATGAAGCGCGATAAGAAGTCTGTACTGAAGTGCTTGACTGCGTCGAATCGCATGCCAGCTAGCGGTATGGTATCTGCTATCCACTTGCCCCAGGCCAGCACATCTTCTTGAACCTCTGGGTGGTCGTAGTCGAGGTCGGAACCCATGAGATAGTCACTTTTTTGGCATGATTGTTAGAGAGAAATGCATAAAAGGGGAAGGGAACAGTGAGCCGTCACATACTAGTTACCCTTCTCTCCATCGACATCGCCGTCCTCGGCCCATCCTTGATTCTTATCACCCATAATCTTGTAGATGGCCGCCTTTTCATTTTCAGCATTAAAGTCGACGCCGCTGAAGTGGTACCAGTGATACTTTTGCTTGCTGTACTTGCCCTGGCGACCCGGAAAGTCGAATCCAACCCACTTGGTTTCGGGCTTGGTGTTAGCTGCGAAGCCAGTGGAGAGAAGTAGGGCCTGAGCTCGGTTATCAGCTTACAGCTTTGATGTCGTAAGTATCACTGGTGAACGTGTTCCTATCCTCCGGGTCAACTTCGGCGGCTGGACACTTTTCTTTGTGATCTGCGGCGAACCGGTGGTTCAGGACAGCATCCCAGTAAATGCCGACGCCCTTGGACTTGGCTGTGTTGCAGAGGTTGGTGAGCTCCTCCTTGGTTCCCCATTTGGTAGCAATGCTTCCCTTTTGGTCGAACTCGCCCAGATCGTAGAGGTCATAGATGTCATAGCCGTTGCCAGTCTTGGACGAGGCCTTGCATCTGGTAGTATGTTAGGGACTATTCCTGCTGATGCTGTCAACGGTGGTGATGGGAATAGAACGTACCCTGGGGGAACCCAGATGTTGTCGACACCCCATGCTTTCAGTTGGGGAATTTGCTTCTCGAGTCGGACCCAGTGTTTCTGGTCAGCTGGGACATACCACTCGAAGCCCTGCATCATGGTGGTGTTCTCGGGAGTTGGCTCATTTTGGGACCCCATGCTGGGCGAGGAACTGTTGGGCTGTCTTTTTGGTGGTGGAGGAATCTGATGGATGAAGGCTGCAACAGAGTCCCAGGTCTACGTATATGAAGGATGTTGGGCAAGTTCCTATTTATGCATGCACCAGAGGAAAGCTTGTTGGACTGCCAAAGGGCACAGTCGAACCATTATGCAGGCCAGGAAACAAGGAACTGGAACTTTCAAAGATAAGATGCCCGCATGGAGGCGAGGCGCACGCCTGTGTACGACAGCACTAAACAAGAGCGACCAGGAACCAGGAACATGTCGATCAGCATGCGGACGGTTGGGACGGAACAGCTTGATGGATAGTCTTGGCATCGACGATGCATGGCCAGGTCCAGAACGGCGGGCAGGCTTTGCTTCCTCGGCCCCGGGCAAGTGGGTGGGTGAAGAAGATATCGACAGGTATTGGATTTTTTTTGCAGGGCAACGACAGCAAAGGCACGCGCATGTCCTTTGCAGGCTTGATTTCAGACGGGCGGTACGCTAGGTAGGCAGCCTGCGCTGAAACAGTGACGTCGTTGGACGTAAGCAAAGCGTTGATTTGACCGGGCGAGGCTATGGTCAAGCGTGCGTCTAGAGCTAGACCTAGGACACCCAGCGGTGAGCGACGGGCACGGCGAGAGTCTGGTCCAGGCTAGCTCCAGTGCTAAGCTCGGCATCAACCGGCACTATTGGAAGTTGAAAGGCGGAGAGTAGTCTGTGTCTCGGTAGCGGTAGAGCAAACGTCCGAGGTTTGAACGGTCAACGTCGATCGTTGAGGGAGCGTGGATCGGGAATTTTGGTACCAAGTACTTTCTTGATATTTTGCATTCCAAGATTAATGCGACGTTTGACTTTGTCCTGGCTGGGTTAGGAGATAAGGGACGTGATGATGGTTCAAATAAAGGCAGACAGGAGGAACGTCCCCGCCCACCCATATCCGAAAAGTGATGGAAGGTGCAGACGAGGTGACGTGACGTCAGAGTGGTTTGGGCAGCGCCACAGTTTGAATTGTGGCCCAAAAACCCCAGCCACTCTGTTCAGCTCCTTTGAAGCCAAACATGGGGGATTGATGCCATCTCATTTACTGCTTTCTTTGTCAAGCACAGAGTAATTAAATTACTGACATCAATGATCGGCCCAGCCAGTCCATTCTCCATCTCCAGACCGCAACATCAATCAGCATTCTATGGATGAGGGAAAGTAAACTCCAGTGCGGTGCAGGAGGTACAGGGATGTGTTGGCGGCTGCACGCGGTGACGGGCTGACTCGCCTGCAACCCCCACCAATCAAGCCACGCCAGCGCATTTTGCCCCAGCAACGGTGCCGTACTACGAAAGTAAACAACAAGTCTACCGCCCAGACGAGCAGCCCACCCACTCATGCAGAACCAACTTACTTTTTTCTACCATAATCATAATACAAGCTACACAGAGGTCCCCTATTCACAAAAAAACTCGCAGGGACTGCCCGGCCGCTAGCTACGAAGCACATCTCCCCGAGCGTCCATACTATACTGCCTGCGCCCGTTGCCACTGACTACCCGCAACGTGTCGAGAGACTTGATAAAAGAAACAAAACCGCTGGCCCTTCCTTACCTTAGCCAGCCGGCCACAGTCATAATGCCACGCAAGTCCGATGACTTTGACTTTGCCATACACGTCGACCAGTCCTGCCTAAGCACACCAATGGACGACGAAACCAGCATACTCAGCACCGACCAGGAAGCTGCGGTCCCAAAGCCTGAGCTTGAACATAATGACAATGATGAAGAGAATGCAGCATCGGACTCAGCAGAGAAGGAGACACCCGCGACCGTTGAAGACATGGGCAACGTGACAAAAACGGAGGAGCCTGTCGCACAACAGGACGAAGAAGCCATCGATCCCCAAAATGCTGCCGCCGAGGTTGCACAAGATGCCGTCGACCCCGAACCCGCAGTCTCCGGGCAAGAAGCTCCACTTCCCACCGCAGAAGAGACGGACGCAGCAGACCCTGCAGATGAAATCAATACTGATCAGCAAGATCTCGAGAATGAGCCGGCAAATGCTCCTACCGACATGGAACAGAGCTTGGCAGCCGAAAGAGCTGTCGCCGATGAGAATGAGAAGAAGGGAAACACCTCAAAGTCCGAAGAGCCTTGTGATGAGGTACATGCCGACAAGTCTCTGCTGAGCAACATATCGGATCATTATGACAACGAAGACGACAACGACGGTGACATCTCCTACGAGGAATCCACAGGTTCCGGGAGCAGAAGATCTTCCTTGGACTCGCACAACATGGCTCAAACCCACCAAGGTCATTCCGAGGGCGATGCAGGTGGCGACAGCAGTGATCCCCACGACCAGGACGACGATGACGTCTTTAGCGATCATAGCCCGCGCAGCTCACTCGGATCCATCAACGCCGATGGCGTGAGCGACAGGACGGACTCTCGCAAGTCTGGGGATTACAAGTCTGGGGATTACAAGTCCGGCGACTACAAGACAAGGTCCCGAGACTATGGGTCTGCGACAAGACGCACGGCTAGAATCTCTGGTATCTCGGACTATTCCCAGTTTGACACCGGCAGTAACCTGGACGACGCCGAAGATTATATGTCGCCCACAAAGAGCTCATCCAGACACCCTTTCCGCACAATCTCAGATGTTCGTGCCATGCAGATGTCTTCCCCAGCTCCATCAGTCTTCTCCACCCCTCGATCCGGCAAAAAAACTGCACATATACCTCAGTCGGTATCAAGGATGGGCAGCCCTTCTGTTTCGGCACAGTATTCCCCCAAGGGCCGATCGACTCCGCCACGGTTCCGGGTCAGAAAGGAGTCGGCGCCGCTTGTTCTTTTGCATTGCACACTACTCCCACTCCGATGGGCATGGGCTGGTGCTCTAACAGAGGGCAGTCTCGATGTTGATGAGGCGACCGAGAAGGGGTTCAAGCCCAGTGAGGATCTTAAGGGTCTCAGGGACAACTGGCGCCTCCTTCAGGACAGAATGGGCGACACAGTCGTGGAAAGAGGAGTTCTTTTGCCACATCCGGAGGCTGACTACGAGGTCCTGGAGGAGAGGCTGCTAGAAGCGCTTGAGCTGCCCTTGCGTCGACGAGCGCGGATTTTGGAATGCGGACACTATCTTGGACCGTCCAACATCAACGAGATCGACGAGGAGACCGACAGCGAGTTCGAAGACGATACTGCCTCGAGTGCTGACCGAAAGGAAAGCGATCGGGAAAAGAGACACTGGTGCACACTGTGCAAGCACGATATACGCTTCGAAAATCTCGGACCGGGCAGGGTGTTCCGCGTCAAAGTCTACGCCAGCAACGGTCTGATGAAGGCTGGGGCCTGGGGTGCGTGCTGGAGAGAGATGGAGAGAGTGGACGTCGAAGTCGAACCGATTGTGGAGCCTGCAGTCCAAGGAGAACTGGAGCGCCTAGCCTCTTGGCAAGCTACGGAGAGGCGGAAGATGGAGGCCAGCGAACAAGAGGAACAAGATCGTCTGCAAGCTGCGGCTGAGGAGGAGCTGGACTTTGCAGAGCACGAGGAAGTCATGCAAAGTATCGAGCAGGATGACTTCCGCCAGTCTTTTGGCGGGTCAATCGCCGACCAGACTGTGCTGCATCACCGCTTATCTTCTCGGGACATGCAATCGCCCTCCCCGAGACCGACACGTCACACTTCGTCACCGGCGCCAACCTCCGCCCACAGCCGTCAAATCTCCGTGGACAAACGTGATCGGGATACAGACCGAAGGCGCCGTGACGAGGAAAGGATGCGTGAAATATACGGCCACCAATCACCGGAGCCCCACGACGGCAGGATGAGGGCCGACTCACACCATACGCGGCAGTACAGCACTCCTCAGCAGTATGAGTATTCTCAGGGTTACTCTTCACTACCCCCTCTCGACACCACGATGGGGCAAAATGGTACAATTCGCAGAACACACAGCCGAGGCCTCTCATACCAGGATGTTTACAACCTTCAATCACCGCCGGCAATGGAAAATCACAATAATGGGGTTGGCACAGCATCGCCGGTCAGGGGTAGCCACAGGAGTTCTCGTCAGCACGACGAATTCATGTCTCAGCACCAAAGCCCCGTGTCTCCAGGCGATCAGGAATACATGCGGCACGACCAAAGACAGACAGAAAACATGCCTCAGCAGCGCCGCCGAGGCGACGAATCTCTGCCGGAATTGCTTCTTGAGGCCGCCAAGGTGTTGATGCGTGACCGTAGGAACGTTGCCATCGCCGCTTTGAGCATTTTCGTTGTCTTCTTTGCGATGAAGTCGCCAGCCTACTCGGCTTCCGGGATCGCTGGGGTTTCCGAACGCGAAGCAGAATCGGTGCGATACCACCACCAGCAACAGTACCACCAACAGCAACAGCAGCAACAGCAGCAATATTTCAGGCAGCAAGAAGCAGCTTCAATGCTGAACAATCCTGTGGTACAGCACCCCGCAATGGCCGTAGCCCAGCAAGCTCCGATGGTCGAGGTTGTGGAGAGTGCGCCTATGGTCGAACCTCCAGCCGTGCCTGTGGCCAGAGCTGCCATCCAGCACTCGGAGCCTTCACGAGAGCCCCCTGCGAGAGCCCCTGCTCCTGTATACCGTGACCAGCCGGCTATGAAGCCCAAGAAAAAGGTCCGCGTATATGAGACTGTGACTGAGACGGTCAAGGTCACCGCCACTCAAATCGTTTCCGACGCACCGATGTCCACAGAAGTGGACGAGGAGCAAGAAGAGATTGAGGTCGAGGTTGTCACAGAGACCCAGACCGTCGAAGTCCCCGTCGTGAGCGAGGCGGCTGTTGTACAAAAGGTCGAGGTTGTGGACTCCAAGCCAATCATCCTTGAACCTTCGGAGCCAGAGATCCTCAACGCTCCTCAACCTGAGATCCTCGAGGATTCCGACTCCGACGAGAAATATGTGGACGCTCTGGAGTCTCAGGTTGTGGAGCTGGTGGAAGAGGCTGATGATGCGATGCCACCTACCCCTGAGGTGCAACTTGAGTCTGCATGATAAGTGTGCAAGTTCAGGGGGGCGCAGGCTAGCTATAATGGTCCCTTACAAGCGATGGGTACTGCGATTTTTGGTTCTTTTTGACGGAAAGCGACGGGAATAACTTAAGGGATCTTTTGTTTTTTGTGCGCCTCGCCTCGTCATGGATACGGGCTTTTGTTCTGGCTGGAACTCCTGACCGTCTTTTAGGATTGTTGTTTGTTATTTTTTTTTTTTGGTTCGACACTCTTTTTTCACGTAGCGACATTTGACGACTTGGACACACACTTATTCCCCCCTTAGATAGATGCATCAAATTGATACTTCACCACACCTTTAGCAAATCGACAGGCATCAAACTGTATTGTTGG
This sequence comes from Pseudopyricularia javanii, assembly GCA_031001725.1. NCBI lineage: Eukaryota > Fungi > Ascomycota > Sordariomycetes > Magnaporthales > Pyriculariaceae > Pseudopyricularia > Pseudopyricularia javanii. The sequence continues at coordinate 18,622 of JARHUK010000892.1, forward strand.
CTTCTCCCATGACGAAGCTAATTGATCGGAATAACAAAGTTGTGCGCTCTGGGTATCGGATTCCTGGGCCTGTAACAAAGACAAAAAAAACGCAAACCCATCCCTATCTCGCCGCCATACCCCTGGAATATTTATGAAAAAGACATGTGGGAAATACAAAAGAGCAAAACATGAAACAATGATGGAAGACCCGATCTGCGTGTGCCTGTGTATAATATGTAGAGGTCACCAACGCGCAACCTCTGCCAGTTGTGTGATAATGGGGTTGAAAAGAGTTGCGAGGGGAGCTGAGCAAACCCCGACAAGAAACTCAGTTTCCAGAGGCCAACTTCTCAGCTGCATCGGCCCGTTCAGTCTCGGCCTTCTCCTCTTCCCCGAGATCCTCGCGCGGACTAATAAGGGGGCTCGCAACACCGAGGCTGCCGTTTATGCTCTCCGCCCTGCCGTGGCCCAACCGCCCGCTCCGAACGCTCGCCGCGTCCGTGCCGCCACCGCCACCGCCGACCCCACAGCCTACGCTGCCGCCCTTGTCCTGGGTCAGCAGCGACTGCGACTGTTGGGTCTGGGGCTTGCCTGCGTACAAGCTGTTGCGGTCGGTGCCGCCGATGCCGGTGACGCTGTATATGCTGGCGCGCTCGGCCACGCTGCGCGGTGGCCCGACGGTGCCGGGCGTGGACGGGACTGGGGGCACGACCGAGGAGGACGGTATGGTGGCGCCGTCGATGGTGGCGGAGAGCACCGACAGCGGTAGGGACTCGCGGGAGCCGCCGAACAGCGACGAGGGGGCCATGGCGCGCACGCTCGCATCGGTGTCCAGGGAGCGGCGGCGGCGGCGCTTGGATGAGGACGCGAGGGTCAGTATGGAGGCGTTGTCGGTGAGCAGGCCGTTAGCGGTCGCGCTGTTGTACGTCGTTGGATGGCCCGACTGGCCGCCGCCCGAGGCGGATGAGGGGTTGAGGTGGGCGGGTATGGCGGATGCGGGGGTGCTGGGGAAGGGCTGGTTGAAGTGGATGGTGTGGTGCTGGTGGGACGGGTTCGAGTGGTGGCCGTGTGCGCTGTGGCTGCCCGGCCCCATCTGCAGCGACTGTATCGTGGTGAGCGTGGTTGTCAGGGACCGCACCGAGGGCGCGGGCGAGGAGAAAGTGCTGTCCCCGCCCCGCCGCGAGTCGACGCCGCCGTTGGCGGTGCGGCTGGTACCCGCCACCGACGAGGCGCCGTGGGAGGGCGCGACGATGGAGTGTGCAGCGTCGTGGTCAGTCGTCGAGACGGTTGGGGCCATGGACCTGCCGCCCGCCGTGGGGGCGCGGCCGCGGCCGTCGGTGGTCGACGAGATGGACAGCGTCCGGCCCAGCGAGGTCGCACTGGTGACGCCGCTCGGGCCGGAGGATACCGAGTGCTCATCCGCAAGGTTCTGTGGCTGCGTCCGGAACCCTATCCTGCCGGACTCCGGGTACGGGTTGTTGTTTTTGGAGGGGCGCTTCTTGGCCAGGGTCTTGCTGGAGCCCCCGTTGCCGGCATCGTTGGAGTAGCCGCCTTTGAAGTTCTTGAGTTTCTTAACCCAGGTCGAAAAGGGTCTTCGTCGGCTTTTAGGATCAGTTCGACCTAGGGAAGTGGGGGTTGTTAGCGACGGGTGCGTTTGATGACGGGTAGCCACGAGGCCCAGGTACTGAGGGTACTTGAGCTGCGCAGGCGGTTCCCAGTTTGAATCGCGCGAGGGCTTTGTACCTTGGGTTCCCGTTTCCGTCATTGCCATCACGGTGCGTGTTGCGCAGCTTGTATCGGAAGCAAATCGATTCGGGACTCCTCGTGCGTTACCGCGGGTGGTGTCACCGGTGGAGCGATGGGTATGGAGAGGGGCCTTGGGGCGTTGCCGGGGCGAAATGTCGTCTCTTGTCGGTGAAGGGGTGGTTTCGTCGGGCACCCAGAAGACGAGCGGACCACGAGTCACATAAAGGCGCGGCGATGGCGGGAGCAATCTGCAGCTTGGGTAGCGACAGGTTAAGGCGGAGGGCTCGGAAATGACAAGACGGGCGTGCGCCGACTGGGATGGGATGTCGAGGTGGAAGTTTGGTGCAGAAGCAGAAGCAGAAGCATCGGCCTAGTTCTAGCGGGCTCCGAGGCTGGTTGGTGTCTGTCGGTCGGAGACCCTAGGCGTAATGGGTAGGGTGGGAGACTGATCTGGGCTGAAATGAAACCAAACGAAACGAAGCTGGCGCTGCCTGGATATTGTGAGCGGACAAGGCGGCGTGGGTGTGGTGCGGTTGTTTTGGTGGCGGTCAATTCTATTTGGGCGGCATCATGCTATAATGGGCTGCCTGTATCCTCTACTGTAGAACCCCATGGGCTGCCACTGTCGCGGGAAGGGTGGGAATGACCTCAACTAACGGCCGTTTCAGTCGAATCCGTCTGTAGCAAATGCGATAGCAAACCAATTGCACCAGAAGAACAAAGTTGACCAGAATGCCGTGTTTTTTTTTGTCTCTGGTAAATCGGCTGGTGATGGTTAGAGGTAGGCGACACCGCTGTGAAGCGCGCCATGAGGCGGATCTCAATCATGGCAGTTAGCGGGTGGAGGGGGCCTCGTCTTGGCAGATCCGCCTGTCGATCAGCTGAACCAAGCCTGGGCTGGTTGGTAGCAACCAACACACGTGACGCTGGTGCAACGATGATGACATTTTGTTGGTTTACAGGGTCCACTCCGGTACCGTACCCGTACCGTACCTGCCCTGCTGGGATTCAGGCGCTTGTTTGAGGACAAGGGTTGAGCACGTCAGCACCAGACGGTGACCATCAATGCCTTGTCCACCACCCCAGCTGGTTCCATTGCTTTCTTCTACCTGACCTCCCACTGACTCCTTCATGGCCCGGCTGTGTCTCGTCTTCCACTGACCGACACATTCGCCGCCACACATCCTCCCAGAGCAATGCCGCCCTCCACCCGGCCATGTCCATCAAGCCGTTGCCGCCAGGGGTGGCTGCTTCGGTCCAGTCGTCTTCTGTCATCACCTCGCTCAACCATGTGGTCCAAGGACTCCTTCGCAACTCTCTAGACGCCAATGCCACCAAGGTCAATATTTCCGTCGACTACCGCTTGGGGAATTGCGTCGTTGAGGACAATGGCATCGGCGTACCCGAAACCGAGTTTCGCGAGACTGGAGGACTGGGGAAGCTTCACTGTATGTGTCGTCCACACACACCCCCCCAGTCTGCATGACCATCCCCCTTGGTCTCGGGGACTTTGGCATTGACCATCGCATCCAGTCACATCCAAGTATCCTCCCCAGAGCCATGTTTATGGCCGGACTGGCTCTTTCTTATTCTCGGTCGCCTCGTTGTCCCTTCTCTCAGTGACATCCCACCAACAGAGGCAAAACTCCCACGCCACACTCGTTGTTCACAATTCCGACGTGGTTGCACGGCACTTGCCAGCTTTGCCAGAACAAAGGATAGTCGCCTTTCCCCATGGAACTAGAGTCTCGGTCCGTGATCTTTTTGGCTCCATGCCCGTTCGCGTGAAGCAGCGGGTACTCGAGGATTCTCGGTTCGGTTCCGGTAGGAACTGGGACGAACTGGTACGAATGATTGTGTCGCTGCTTCTTGGCTTCCCAGGCACAATCTCCATTACGCTGCGGGACGCACAATCCGCCAGGAATCTGGCACTGAGGTCCGATAGTAGCAGCCTAATATCCAAGACTTCGCGGCTGCTCTCCAGAGCCGCGATCTGGAAAAACCCAGGCACTGCTGAATGGGTGCCGCTTAGTGCCTCGTCATCTGGTGTAACTATAGATGGCTGCGTATCACTTGCTCCTGCCCCCTCGAGAAAGATTCAGTTTGTCACATTGGGCATGGAGCCCCTATCAGACAAACTAAAGTCGAATGTGGTTTTTGACGAGATCAACAAGGTTTTCACCAACTCCAGCTTCGGGCTAACTGAGCATATGGATTCACCACCTGTGTCGAGGTCCGAGGCGGTGGCAGTTGATGAAAGCAGCAGAGCCAAAAGGGGAGTCGACAGGTGGCCAGTCTTTTGTCTCAGAATAACTATCCAGGATGTTGCTTCAAATCCTAACGATGCGGCTCTGGATGATAGCCACGCTGTCTTACCCAAGATACTGGATCTTTTGAGAGCAATGTTCTACGCCTTCCTTAAAAAGCACAAATTCTGTCCCCATAAAGTCACCCTACCATCTAGAACTTCGCATGCGCATCCTGCCAAGCAGCCACGCTTGGAAGAGCATAGCCGTGTTAGCGCAGCATCTCCTTTCGCCAAAAATAGCGCAGACACCCTAATGCGAGCTACCGACAACTCGAGCAGAAATCCCGGTCAGCCCTCCAGAAGGGTAATTTCTGGTTATGACTTGAACATGGGAATTTCAATGAATCGCCTGGCTTTTACATCCGCACGAGTGGTGCCACAGTCTGTGGTTGGAAAGCATTCATTGAAAGGTGTTGATACGCCAACTGCCAAGCCTTGGGGAAACGCAGCGTATCGGACAGAGCTGGAAAATGGGCTGTCCAGCTGCTCACAGCACGAGGACCTTGACAAGAATCCTGAAAATCATCCTGACCAAGAGTACACAAAGCTGAGGTTATCCAAGACCCTTTACCAAGAGCCCGATATCAATATTCACCAGGAAAACGCTCCGACAGATATCAAATCCCGGGCAGACTCCGTTGCCCCTCACAAGCGCCCAAAACCGAAAGAACCAAGTCCTTGGCTCACTGGTCTTCTCGCCCAGTGGCAAAACCCCGTTTTTGAGACCACCGAGGCCTCGATTCCTCGACTCGCTGATTGTGAGACTGATTCTAGAGGTGCGACAGCGCAAGAAGGCTGCCACTCACTACGCCTGGGAAACCACGGGGATAAAGAAACCCTTGCTCTGAATGGGCATTTCTCAAAGTCCAGTCTCTGTGACTGCGAAGTGATTTCACAGGTCGATCGCAAATTCATCCTCGCGAAGCTGCCTGTATTCCGGCAATCTGAAGGCCTTGCTGAAAATGTCTCCAGCGCATACAAAAGCGATGATCAGGAAAAATCGCCAAGCATGGCTCTGGTGATTATTGACCAACATGCTGCAGACGAGAGATGTCGTGTGGAGGCCTTGATGGCCAAATACTTCGAACCGACTGATAACACAACCGGCGGGACAGCACTAAGAGCAATCACGAGTCTGCTTCCAATGCCAATCATCTGTGACCTGCCTTCTCAAGAGTGCGCCTTGCTGAAGCGTTTTGCGCCGCACTTTCGACGATGGGGAATACTGTACGAAGTAGTAGCAGGCGCTCAACCGCCGAACGGCTCAGTGGACGCAAACAGGACGGAAATTGGCTTACAACATATTGGACCATGCATCGACGAAAGCCATGCAACGTGGATTTGTGTCACAAGCCTGCCTCCCTCGATATACGAGAGATGTCGTTCAGAACCGAGCATTCTCATTCAGCTTCTGAGAACAGAGATATGGAGACTTGAAGGAGACACATCACTCGCAACGGCGAATTTGCCCTCGGCAGGAATGAGCAGCCAGCGACAAAATCCCGAAGATGCAGAGAATAACTGGGTTGCCTGGTTTCATGGGTGTCCCCCGGCCATTCTGGATCTCATCAACTCCAGAGCCTGCAGGAGTAAGTTTTCTTTGGTAAAACTTGAAATAATCCAAAGGCATATGAGGGAGCTAGCAAACCTTGGCCTTTCGACTATAAATGCGTACTCACCGATCGCTAATATTTTAGGCGCAATAATGTTTGGGGATACTCTCTCGATCGAGGATTGCCGTGAGTTACTTGGCCGACTCAGCAAGTGCGTCTTCCCATTCCAGTGTGCTCATGGACGTCCATCAATGGTCCCTCTGTTGGAACTTGGCGCCGACGTGCCCGACGATCATCAGCCAAGGAACGACTTGGTGTGAGGTGGTTGGGGTGCTCCTTCTGAGTCGTGGTAGATATATATATATATATATATCTGGGT
>JARHUK010000892.1:24654-36493 GCA_031001725.1 Pseudopyricularia javanii
ACAATGTAAATTTCAATGGAGGAGAAAAAAGTCCTGGAATATGATACTAGTATATATAAATATATTTATGCCAACCAGGGACAAACTGACTTCTCCGACAGTTGAAGAGGTTCCATTGCCATATCGACTTTAAGAATTCAGGGGTCGGTATCAAGACCAAGGGTTAGGGTCAGCCACCTCGCACAGCCCCACCCTGCACCTTCCCTGTCACTGTGGCACGAGCTCAACGTCACCAAGCGCAGGCGGCAGTTCGTCCAGGCCGAACCTCGACGGGTGATGAGACATCTAACCGCGGGCCTTGCAGCGACAAACCTGATCTCATTGTCAAGGCACCGCCCGGAACATTCTGGGAAATGTAATTATGGCTCTATCTGTAAGCTGCGTAGCTCGTCAATCCGAATTCGTATAAGCACAATGAATACTAAGACCGACCGTGTGGCATCGGCACAGTGGAAGTCATTCGACTTCTTCGATGTCCAACAGGTGCAACTCCGCGATGACGAGACGGGCGCCCTCTTCGGGAGCAACGAGATTTCGAGCGTCTGTTCCGGCTCCGATAGCCTCTTCATCGGCAGCGACGACGGCAACGTGCACATAGTCGGCCCGAACTGGACGATCCTTCGCAGCTTCCAGGCGTATGGCGGCGACGACGATGACAATGCCGGGCAGTCGAGGATCACGCATATGCGCCAGGTGGATGGGACGAGCCTGCTGGTCACAATTGCCGAGGACCTGAGCAGCGAGCCGGTGCTGAAAGTGTGGGCGCTCGACCGGCCCGTCAAGAAGACGGGGCTGCCGACGTGCTTGAGTACTGTGCAGATCAACAATGGGAAGAAGCAGTTTCCGGTAAGGCACTTTTGCGAGTCGAGAACAGCAAGCTGGGGATTCAAGTGCTGACGATGGCCGCTCGAGGGTGCTTCTCCAGATCTCCGCATTCACAGCCACCGACGACCTGAGCCAGGTCGCGGTAGGGTTCGCTAACGGTTCCGTAACAATCATACGGGGCGACCTCATATACGACAAGGGCACGCGGCAGCGCATAATCCACGACTCTGAGGAGCCTATAACGGGCATCGAGATGCGGACCGAGGACGGCGAGGGCGGCGGGGGCGGCAAGGTCACCACGCTGTTCATCGCGACGACGGCGCGCATCCTCAAGATCGTCGTCTCGGGCAAGGGCCAGGGCCACCCGCCCAAGACGGTGGAGGACTCGGGCTGCGGCGTCGGCTGCATGACGGTAGACGCCAAGACTGGCGACATCGTCGTGGCGCGCGAAGACGCCATCTACTACTACACACTGGAGGGGAGGGGCGCTCCGCGGGCGTACGAGTGCCCCAAGAGCCTGATTGCGACCTACGGGGACTACCTGGCCCTGGCTTCGCCGCCCGAGGGCTCGCCGTCAGCGGGCAGCCAAGCGCCTGACGCGATGAGGGGGAAGTTTGGCCCGATGATGGCCGATGCTATCTTCAATGCTTCGACGTTCTCCTTCCTCGAGACTGACCTGAAGATTGTTGCCCACACGCAGTCTGTGAGGTCATCTGTGCAGGCTCTGTTTCAAGTCTGGGGCGACATGTATATGCTTACCTCGGACGGCAAGGTTAGTGGTCTTGACTTCAGACAGTGTCTCTAACCGAACTGCCGTTTGCTGACTTGATTTGACTGCATAGATCTCTCGATACCGCGAGAAGCCACTCCAGCAGAGGTTGGAGATGCTCTACCAGCGCAACCTCTACCTGCTCGCCATTGAGCTTGCGCAAAAGTCGGACATGGACGCGCATCAACAAAACATAATCTTCCGCAAATTTGGTGACTATTTGTATCAAAAGGGCGACTACGATGGCGCCATGACACAATACATCAAGGCGATCGACACCACTGAGCCATCTAGGGTGATCCGCAAGGTAGGTCATGTTGCTTCCAGGGGACAAATGTAGCTCGAGGGTGTTTCTAACAGTCACTCCAGTTCCTCGATACGCAAAGGATACACAACCTTATAAGCTACCTCGAGCAATTGCATGAGAGCCGGAAAGCAACCGCAGACCACACAACACTGCTCCTCAACTGCTATGCCAAGTTGAAAGATGTGGATAAGCTGGAAGCCTTCATCAAGTCTCCGGGTGACCTCAAATTTGACCTCGATACTGCTATATCCATGTGCAGGCAAGGAGGCTACTTTGAACAGGCTGCCTACCTTGCACAGAAACATGGCGAGACAGACCTAGTGGTCGACATCTTGATCGAGGATTCAAAGAAATATCATGATGCTCTGGACTTCATCTGGCATCATCCCCCCGAAATTGTAAGTGAATTGGACACGAAACTATCACAATATTCAATATTAGACTCCTTAGACTGACAGTGATATCGTCCTAGGCGTACCGCTGTCTTATGAAATACGCCAGAGTGTTGATTGAGCACTGCCCGAAGGAGGCGACAAAATTGTTCATCGACTACTACACAGGCAACTACCAACCGCGTGTTGACGCTATCCAAGTAGAGGAAGCCGCTGCTCCATCTGGCGCTGGCGGGCTTGCTGCAGGGGCAGTATACGCGGTGCAAAATCTCACGCACCTGATTCCTCTGCCATACATGAGCAGCACTTCGAACTCGACAACGCCAAGTGGTCCAGCAGGCGCCAAGTCGCCAGGGAGTGACGCGAACGGTATCAATGCCTTGCGGGCTCAAGTCAAGATCCAATATGATCGCCCAGCGCCGCGCACAGCATTTTCGTCTTTTATCGACCACCCTGACGAATTCATCATCTTTCTTGAGGCGTGTCTGAAGGAAGAGAGTTTGACTGACGAAGAAAAGACCGACGTTTACACTACGCTCTTCGAGATGTATCTGCACAAGGCAGCAGAGCAGAAGAATGAGGACCGTCGTGGCGAGTGGGAGGCCAAGGCCAAAGCACTGATCTCTGTAGAGGGTGTGGACAAGTCTAAAAAGCCTATGATCGACAACTCGAGCGTGCTATTGCTCTCACATCTCTCAGACTTTCGCGATGGGACGACCCTGGTCAAGGAGCAATCCGGTTTGCTGTTTGACATTTTCCGGTCGTACACCTTGGCCAAGGACACCCGGGGTGCCATCCGGGCGCTACGAAAGTACGGACCCGACGAGCCACAGCTGTATCCGGCGGCACTGGCGTACCTGACCTCGGATGCCCGCGTGCTGGACGAAGCGGGCACGCAGGAGCTTGCGGCCGTGCTGCAGCGCATCGACAAGGACAAGTTGATGGCTCCCTTGCAGGTCGTACAGACGCTGTCTAAGGGCGACGTGGCCACGGTCGGGATGCTCAAGCCGTACCTCCGCGAGACGATTGAGCGCGAGAGGAAGGGAATCGCGGCGGACCGTCGGCGCGCCGCCAACTTCAGAAAGGAGACGGAACAGCGGAAGACCGAAATGGCTGACATCGGATCCAAGCCCGCCGTCTTCCAAGCCACGAGGTGCAACGGGTGCGCGCTGCCGCTGGAGCTGCCAGCGGTGCACTTCCTGTGCAAACACTCTTTCCACCAGAGGTGTCTGAAGCGCGGGGTCGCCACGACCGAGTTTGGGGATCGGGAGGAGGACTCGACCGGGGAGTGTCTGATATGCGCCAAGGACAACGAGACGATCCGGGCTATGAGGCAGGCGCAGGTGGAGAATGCGGGGAAGCATGACCTGTTCAAGGACGCTTTGGAGAACAGTGAGGACCGGTTTGGCACTGTTGCTGACTGGTTTGGAAGGGGGGTGATGAGCGTTCCTGGCGAGGAGGCGTAGGGTCGCTCGGGTTGAGAGCGAGGTGGCTTTTGGGCCTGCTTCTGCTGATCCTAACAACAGTATCAATCATCTCGGATATAATGTTTACAGCGAGCTTATCAGAAATTCAAGAATATTTAGAGGTTTTCCATACAAACAAAGGTTCTGCATCAACGGTCTATGTGTTCTGATGTTCTATCGCGTGGTGGTATCACAAAATTATACAATACACAGTTCTATATGTCACCCCGCTCGGTCATCGTTATTTTGACTCGGAAGCATTGCCAAACACCTCGTTCAGCCAGAGCCCTACCGCTGCGTCTGGTGCAGAGGCCGGAGATAGTTCAGCTAATGTCTGCCTCCAGTCTGTGATATCGGCCAAGTCTCGTCCGAACAGACCCTCATTTAGTGCCGAGTCGTCACGGTCCTGAGCGAGGCCTGTGATGTTGCAGTCAGTTATCTGGCCGTGGCGTATTGTCATGTGTGCTTGGAACTGATTTTGATGGCAGGTTAGTGAATGAGAGGTAGAAGTGAAAAAAGAAGATAGGGTGACGGTGATGCTCACGGTTGAAGGTACCCCAGGTGGCGGTGGCGGCCTTTCTCTTGGATCACTTTCCGAGGGGTGGGTTGAGAATGAGAACTCGGGAGTTTGGGAGTACACCCAGGAGGACGACTATGGCGGTTGGTTGTTAATTGACATTCTTTCGGCTTGTTTGTTCTTTATGTAAAATCGCCCCCTTGGGCCAAGCCTCAGAAAGTTTTGCTCACCTTCAATTCCCTGTATCCCTTGTCTACAGCGGGAATATCCAAGGCCGAGGCGTCAACACCATGGACAAGCTCACTACCAGGAGTAGCCAGATGACGGTACGTCTCTCTAAACTCGTCGATGACTGCGTCTTGGAACGAGGGAGTGCCAAACGTGACGGCGCCGGGGTATTCGCCACCGCTGACGTTCCGAACCTTTGAACGGACGCTGCCGGCGCCGCGCGCCTTGAGGTACGTGCTCGCCAGCCTCGGAAACAGCAAAGGGCCGATGCGGTCCAGGTATGGCGAGTGCACCAGGCACGTGCCGTGGTGCAGGGAGCGCACGCGTGTGACGCGGTAGGCCGACCCGGAGACCTTGTAGGTTTTATGGGTCTCGGTATCGGTCTTGTGCTGCTGCTCCGGGATGTCCATGACGATGTCGTGGCGCTCGCTGACGCGGGCTGACGGAACGCCGATGCGGTCCTTGAGCGCCCGGACGACCATCTCGGCGTGCCGGTCGCGGTCGAACTCGGACGTCGGGAAGATGACGCTCCAGTTGACGTTGCCCGGGTCGTGGAAGACCGTGCCGCCGCCGGAGCGCCGCCTTACGAGGTCGATGGGGAGGTTGTAGTCGCTACCGCCGTCTCCACCACCGCCGCCGCCGCTAGCGTCCCCGTACTCCCCATCCAGGGTGGGCCGTGGTCGCCTTGGGAGGCCGGCGCGCATGCGGCGGAGATCGACCTCAAGCCAGGGGTTCTGGCTGCGGCCTATGACGATGCTGGGCCGGTTGACATATAGGAACAGCACGGTCGAGGACGGGTGGGAGGCCTCGAGGAGGTGCTGCTCCGTAGACAGGTTCAGGTACGGGTCCCTCTCTCCCGACACGTAGACCTGCAGCCTGTTCACCTGGCTCGCGGCGTGCCGGGTCAGGGCGTCGCCGCGCAGCACCCGTGCGGCTGCGCTCGCCAGCGAGCTGCTCCCCAGACCGATGGGCTTGAGGCGGGTGGCCGGGATGGCCATTTTCTTAGAAGACGCTGTTGGGGTTTCCGGGACGTCCCTGGCATTCCACAGAAGCCTCGGCGTGGCTCTTTGCGGTCAGGAGCTTTGGACGAGGTAGTCTAGGTGCGCATGATATACAGAAAAGCTTGAGTACCTTGAGGAGACTGCTGCTTTGAGAGCCTTCGAAGCCTGGAGTTTTATGAAAAAGAAAAAAAATATCAATGCAGTATCGAACAAATTGCATCGAAGAAGCAATGCAACTATATTGCAGGTACCGATTATAATTTAGGTGAACTCATAATACGCCAAGAACGAGGTAAACTGCGAGATATCTTCCTACCTACCTTACCCTGCAGCTTGGCTCATCTAAAGATAGATGTTAAGTCACGTGCTTCACTCAATTTACGTTGTACTGGAGATGAAAGCTGCAAGACTCCGAGCTCGGCTTAGCGCATTCGACAGGGACCGTCTGCTGCAAGGTCCCCCTGATAGATTTTTATAGAAGTACAGTAGCTGAAAATGCCCCCACCAACCGACCCACCGCCGATCATCGCAATTGTTTTTCGTACGTGGGGTCATGGTCTGACTCTCGCCCTGCGGCGTCATCGGCTTCCAAGGAAATTTCCAACAGCCGTTGAGTCTTCATTCCTCCCTTTTGCTTGGCCCAGTTCCTCGAAAGAGACTTTTAGCTGAGATTGCAGCCAGAGTAAGTCGTCTAATGTTTGTTTCAATTTCAACATATTTGGTTATCACCAGCTGACCCTTACCCCTCACCATACAGCGTCACTATGTCTACCTTTGGCACAACATTCCGCGTAACAACCTACGGCGAGTCCCACTGCCGCTCGGTGGGATGCATCGTCGACGGATGCCCCCCGGGCATGGAACTGACCGAGGACGACATCCAGCCGCACATGGACAGGCGGCGGCCGGGGCAGTCTGACATTACCACTCCTCGCAATGAAGCAGACAAGGTCGAGATCCAGTCGGGCACTGAGTTTGGCGTCACCTTGGGCACCCCAATCGGCATGCGCGTCATGAACAAGGACCAGCGGCCAAAGGACTATGGCAACTCCACCATGGACAGGTTCCCACGGCCGAGCCATGCCGACTGGACCTACCTCGAGAAGTACGGCGTCAAGGCGAGCAGTGGTGGCGGCAGGAGCAGTGCCAGGGAGACCATTGGACGAGTCGCCGCCGGTGCGATCGCCGAGAAGTACCTGCGCCTGGCCTACGGTGTTGAGATTGTCGCATTCGTCAGCTCCGTCGGAAACCAATTCCTGTTCCCTCCATCGGCCGAGCACCCCACGCCCTGCACCAACCCCGAATTCATCAGCCTTATACAAACGATCACCAGGGAGCAGGTGGACGCAAATCTGCCAGTGCGCTGTCCCGATGCAGCGGCATCGGCCAAGATGAGGGACTACATTGCCGGCTTCAAGGATCGCAACGACAGCATTGGTGGTCAGGTCCACTGTGTTATCCGCAACGCCCCGTCAGGGCTGGGAGAGCCCTGCTTCGACAAGTTGGAGGCCAAGCTGGCGCATGCCATGCTCAGCATCCCCGCGACCAAGGGCTTTGAGATCGGCTCCGGCTTTGCTGGCTGCCAAATTCCTGGCTCGATACACAACGATCCCTTCGTCAAGGCACCGGAGACTGGCGCGTCCTCGGCTGATGCTCAGCACTTTGGCCAAAGCCGACCCAAGCTGACGACCAAGACCAACTTTTCGGGTGGAATCCAGGGTGGAATCAGCAACGGTGCGCCCATCTACTTTAGCGTGGGTTTCAAGCCGCCAGCGACAATCGGCCAGGAGCAAAAGACGGCAACCTACGATGGAGATTCCGAGGGTGTTCTGGCTGCCAAGGGACGGCACGATCCCTGCGTTGTGCCCCGCGCTGTTCCGATCGTCGAGGCCATGGCTGCGCTTGTTATCATGGATGCTGTCCTCACGCAGCAGGCTAGGCATACTGCGAGGAGTTTGCTGCCGACTCTGAACCGAACGTTGCCATCACAGCCACCATCAGGCAACGGTGTCTCGGAGGGCGTTGACAGCAAGTAAAAGCTACTGGGATCCCAGATCCTCGCTTTGCATGATAACCAACTGGCGCACGTTTGTATTTACGGCTTGGGGAAAAGGGAAGGAGAGAAAAAAAAATAGGATGGTGGGATTGTGTCAGATAGAGAGTTTTTGGTCGCCCCTTTTCCAGGGCCCGGGGGAATAATTGCGGGCATAAATGCAAAAAAGAATGGGGTATTTCATGATATCTACAGTAACTTGGGTATCGATTTTCACTTTTCGTCAAGTGCTGTTATTCTCTTGCCCTGTCTCTAAGCATCAGGCCTGGGGCTCCCTCGTACTTTTGCCAACAAGACAGCATCATATCAGTTGGGGTGCTGGAAGTGCAAACCCCGAATACCCAACGGGCTGCTTAGCTATACTACCAAGTACACAGTTCGGGATTTGGTGAGAGTGGATTAGTTCGGTGGTAGGATACCAATACCCCAATGGCTTGGCTTCCGATCTGCGGACTTGAGCTCGGGTTTATGCATGGTTGCTGACGTTCCCCGACTTCGTTCTGGATGTTCTTCTCAACTTGAAATTTCTTTCTATTACCTTTCTTTTCAAAACGCAGAAACACACCTTCACATCGACCGAAAAATGTCTTCCAACAAGCCAGCGGCCAATATGCTGCGACTGGGAACCGCGTCTCCAGCGGCCGGAGCCACCGTAGCCGAAACTCTGCAAGTGATCGACCGCCTTGCCGTTCGCGCCGCCGAACAGAATATCGACCTGCTACTTCTCCCAGAAGCCTTCCTCGGCGGGTACCCGCGCGGCACAACCTTTGGGTGCGCCTTCGGCAGCCGTAGCGAAGAGGGTCGCGAGGAGTTCCGCAAGTACTTCCGGGGCGCAGTGGACCTGGGCGACGTCGTCGGCGACGCCGGCGCCAGTGCTGGCGTCAAGTGGGTAAAGCGTGAGCTCGAGGCGGGCGAGGAAGGCAGGGTCAGGGGCGACGGCACGAGGGAAAAGCTCGAAGAGATCGCCCGGAGGACGGGCGTCTTCATAGTGGTGGGCCTGATCGAGAGGTCCGGAGGCAGTCTTTACTGTGCCGTAGTCTACGTGTGTCCCAGCTTGGGCGTGCTTGGGAAGAGGAGGAAGGTCATGCCGGTGAGAATAGGCAATTACTTTCAGCCCTCAACACCTCTGTCCCTGTAAAACAGAAGCTAAAAACTCCGAGGCAAAACAGACTGGCAGCGAGCGTCTCGTGTGGGCCCAGGGCTCCCCCGCGACCTTGCGCGCCGTGACGACGACGATACGCGGCATCCGGCTGAACCTGGCGGCCGCCATCTGCTGGGAGAGCTACATGCCGCTGCTGAGACAGGCGCTGTGGCAGCAGAACATCAACCTGTACCTCGCCCCGACGGCGGACGGCCGCGACGCGTGGCTCTCCTTGATGCGGTCGATCGGATGCGAAGGGAGATGCTTCGTCGTCAGCTCCAACATGTGCGTCCCGCCCGAGGGTGGGGAGGAGGAGGAGGAGGCGGGCGCCAAGCCGTACGTCTCGCGGGGCGGCTCGTGCATAACGGGCCCGCACGGCGACGTCCTCGCCGGGCCGCAGTGGGAGAACGGCCAGGATCTTGTCTACGCTGATGTCGACTTTGAGGACTGCGTCAGGGCCAGGCTGGACTCTGACGCTGCTGGGAGCTACTCGCGGAATGACTCTTTCAAGTTTTCCGTCGAGGGACTGGACCTGAGCCCGTTGCCGTACTGATGCTTTTTTCTTGTACCATATATCTGGGTTTCCAGTCTACAGCAAATCTACCTAGCCAATTCGCCGCTCTAAGTGCGTAGAGCTATCAACTGCCACGACCACTCCCTCATCAGCCGGTCCACTGCCTCTGCATCGTGAGCTCCAGGCTGCCTCACTTCTCTCTCCCTCTCTCCAAGCGTCAGCGTTCCATTTGCTTCCGATTCCGGATACCATCAACTGACCAGTGGCAGCCTTGCCCGCACTTCGTAAGGACTTTCCTCTTGCCATTGGTGACCGATAACATCCTGCAGAGCGCCTCTGACGTGCAGGTTTGCGTGATGTACAGCTCTGAAGCGTGAGGGTTTGATGCAAGACATATACACTACGGACAGAATGGGGATGAGGCTTGCTCACCTTGGCAGAGTTGGTTGGTTCACAGTGCCTCGGCGATGTACATGTCATATGCGTTTACTTCTGCGCATAGTCTCAACCTGCAGGCTCCCTCATTGACAGTGGGTTTGCGCAGATGCGCAATGAGCCGCAAGTCCAACAGCATGGTTTGGTACATAGTTGCGTACCTAGGACTCTGGGCCTATTTAAAGGATACCGTTTTCCCCCAGAAGCTGTCTAGAGAAGCCTTTCTTTTCTCTTCATTGTCAGCAACTCAGTCCAAACATGGTCTACATCTACAATCAAGCCAAAGTCCAACTCATATGAATACTCAGTCTCTCGCCCCATTCAATACTCTTGACTCCCTCTTTTGTATACCTGTGTCTTTTGTAA
Organism: Pseudopyricularia javanii; assembly: GCA_031001725.1. Taxonomy (NCBI): domain Eukaryota; kingdom Fungi; phylum Ascomycota; class Sordariomycetes; order Magnaporthales; family Pyriculariaceae; genus Pseudopyricularia; species Pseudopyricularia javanii. The sequence goes on from JARHUK010000892.1 coordinate 34,669, forward strand.
ACCTGCCTGTCTGCTTGCATCATCCGAAAACCCACACACATCCTCCCATCACACCCTTCTTTCTTCTTACTCTCGCACCTGCAGTAACCAAAGGACAACCTCTTCCCTGCCTGCAAATGATGAAATTCAGACACATCAATTGGACTCGCGCCTAAGTGCTCCACGCGGAAGAGCGATGATAGCTTCACCTTTGCTTCTTGTTACACCTTCGGACCTGAGAACTCGCCACAGTTCTTTCTACGGACCCGTCTCGCACCTCTCCTGCATCGACCCTTTCTTCAACCAAGGTTGTGCTATCCGCAAAGCAGCCCTGCCGCTTCGCGAGACCTTTTCCTTCCCACTTCCCTCCCACGCCCTCCGCCATCTAGGTGGTCACAACGAACAAACCATGGTCAAGGACTCTGAGAAAAACAAGGACTCTGAGAAAAAAAAGAAACTCAGGTCCTACTTTGCCCAGGCTCCTCCTGCTCGGCAGCGCAGACGAGACGGAAAATCGCCTTCCGAGTCGGAGAAACAGACCACGGCCAATGCGGGTGGTTTGCACGTGAGTTCTCGAGCCGGCTCAGACAAGGGCGTTCCAATGAAGGACTCATGCAAGGTGCCCAGCACGAAAGGTCGACGGTAAGTCAGTTTACCCCTGGAAGTCGCAAGCTGCCACAGGTGCCACCCGCCATGATACCCTCAGCTCTGACAACCAAAAAAAAGGACCATGAAAACCTCTGGAACGGTTTCTGGCAGCGCGCTGAGATCGCTTGCAGAGGCCGCATCGCATTCAGGGGCAGACCGCGAAGAGCTTGACAGCGCTAGCGACTACATGTCTGACTGCTCGACCAGCAGTGCAGATTCGCGGAGTTCTGCCGCGAGCTCGGCCAGTTCCTCACCCTCCGTATGCCCTGAAAGTATCCTGGAGCAGAAGAAAAGGGACATCGTCGACAGGAACATGGCACAATTCTATGCCTTCTTCGGGCCATGGATTGAACAAAACTTTGGCATAGAATGCTACGACGACGGGGGCCATGGGGAAGGCTCCTCAGGATCATGCGGTTCGCCTTCGAGCGGAGGCTATGGAAGCACCGCTGGAAAGGGATTTTCATCAGGCCGCAAGAGACAGCAGAGACATTCGAGCGATGGGGAGGATGACGAGCTGAATCCGAGTGACGGCGAAAACAATCGAGGAAACAGGACGAAACGCAGCAAGAGGGTGAGACACGACGAAAAGAAGCGATTTGCGTGCCCTTACTTCAAGAACGATCCACAGGCCTATGCGAGCCACAGGGCGTGCAAAGGACCTGGATTCTTGAGTACTCATCGAGTCAAGTAAGTATTCTAACGAACTCGTCTCTACCAGGCGTGTGGCTGGGTACAAGTTCGCAAACAGATATCAGCATGTGCATTCACTGATTGTCATTCTCTAGAGAGCATCTTTATCGCAATCACGCAGGACCAAAGCATCACTGCAAGAGATGCCTGGATGAATTCGAGTCCGAGACCGAACTCGAAGATCATCAGAGATCGGATGAGCCATGCGCAGTCAGGAGATCTTCCGGCAAAGACAAACGTCTATCTCAGAAACAGATTGAAGAGCTCCGCTCCAAGAAGAAGAAGCCGGACGTCACGGAGCACCAAAAGTGGAATGAAATATATTGCACGGTATTCCCCTATTCGACGGTCCCAAATAGCCCTTGTAAGTTCCTTTCAAGACTCCCTGCCGTTTTCTAGCCTTCAAACGCCTAAAAGGAGCCTTAAACTCCGTCTCTATTGTTTGATTATATCTACTTCTCTTACCCGCCCAGAGTTCACACTGACTGACACCTCCGGCTTATAC
>JARHUK010000893.1:0-19773 GCA_031001725.1 Pseudopyricularia javanii
AAAAAAAAAAAAAAAAAAAAAAAAAAAAAAAGGAAACCATTCAAGGGGGAGGGGAGCAAAACGCCAAAATCCAAACATGTGCTTACCATAAATGAAAGCCATGTACACGCTCAGAGACAGCACAATGGGCTCTGTGAAGAGCAGGCGCATGGGCCGCGAAAAGTTCTTGTTGACGAGCTCGGCCAGGTCGACCTCGATCTCCTCCTGCTTGGCGTGGATGCCCCAGTTGCGCGTCAGCCTCCGCAGCTCTGCGGCCTTGGCGACCAGGATGGACGGCGGGTAGGTCTCCTCGAGGAAGACGAGGTCCAGGAGGAAGGCGACGCCGCCCATGATGGACGTCAGCCACATTGTCCAGCGCCAGCCCAGGTCTGACTCGACGATGAAGCCGCCGATGAAGGGCGCTACGAGCGGGCCCGAGAAGACGGCCATGCTGAAGATGGTGATGGCTATGCCGCGCGTGCGGTTGTCAAACATGTCGCTGAAGACGGCGGCCACGACGGCCAGGGGGCAGGCGCCGAAGAAGCCGGAGAAGAAGCGCGAGATGAGGACGGTCTGGATGTCCTTGCCGCTCGCGGTGGCGACGGAGAAGACGGTGAAGCCGAACATTGACAGGACCAGGGGCATGCGGCGGCCCCTGAGCTCGGACAGCGGGGCCCAGAGCGTCGGCCCAAAGGCGAAGCCGAGGACGAAGAAGGACACGCCCAGGATGCCGACCTCGGTGGAGACGGCGAACTCGGCGGCGAGCGCCCTGGTGGCGGCGGAGAAGATGGCGGACGCGAACGACGAGGTCATGGTGGTGTAGCCGAGCATGGCGGCGGTGGCGATCTTCTTCCCAAAGGGCCAGTTCTGCGCGTGCAGGGGGTCGTCTGGCCCGTCGAACTCGACGACGTACTCCTCGCGGTCGGGCAGGAGGGGCGGATACTCCTTGCCGGCGCCAAAGGGCGGGAGGGCCTTGGAGGTGGTCCTCCTAAAGGGCCAGCCGCTCCTTCGGCTGCGGCCGCTGCCGGCGTCGCTGCGGCTCCGGCCGACGGTGGCGCTGTGCTGGCTCCGGGCGGTGTGGATTCGGCTCAGCTCGGTGGGGTGGCGCTCCAGGTCGGGCTGGGTGGTGACGGTGCGCAGGCTGGCGCCATCGCGCGACCTCTGGGCGGCGCGGCGCACGGATGAGGTGGACGAGGAGGTAGAGACGGACGATGCGGATATGACGCGCTCGATCTCGTGGCTGGCGCGGCGGTCTGCGTGCTCTGGCGACTGGTGCGATGGGTGGTCGGCATCGGCCAAGCTCTGGGTGAGCTCGCGATCAACTTCGTTCATGTTTGCGCCGTCTTTTGTTTTCGGATGTGATGCTGGGTAAAGGGGTGTTGATGGTGGAAGTAAAAGGGATTAAAAAAAATAACAAATGGTTGTCAAACCAAGACGGAATCTGTATGGGGGTTGTGTCTTTGGCCAGGACAAGTACCAAAATCTCCCGTTAGTTTTTTAGCATGGAGAGAGAGAAAGATGGAAACTACGTCAACATGATCACGATATGCATGAAAGGCGAGTCAACCCGAATTTATTCGTTTTTCCCTCCCCTGGAGGCGATCCGTCTCCCCGTGCCATTTCATGGAAACCCACTGGGACGCGAGGAAACGAGACAAGCCGGTGGGGTCTAGCCCAGTCCATTACCATGTGCGGCCCTGGCAAATACAGAAAGGAAAGGGAAAAAAGTATGGAAATACGACGGGTGATGGAAGAAAAAAAGAATCTCTTGGGCGTAAGTCTTTGCTGACAAGGGGGCAAAAAAAAAAAAGGTGGACTCGCGGCCTTGTCCGGCCGAAACCCGAGTCGCTGTTAGGGGGTGTTTTTTAAGAGAAACAAGGAGACCGATGTGTATGGGATAGATATGCGGTCGGATACATTCTGGGTTGTTGTGCAAGCTACCCTTAGTTGCAGACATTCTTTAAGCTTACTGCTGGTTGGCGATCATGCCGTTGTCGTTGTTGTGGTCGTCGTCGTTGTGAATCATCTAACAGACGTTGGATGTCGCTACCAAAAAAAAGCAATTAAACCCGCTAAATCAACAGCGTTGTGGCTTGTTACTTTACAGTACCAAGTAATAATAAGCTACTGTATCTTAGGTCAGGTAATTAAGTCACAAGTCGCTGCCCAATTACGACGTCACTCCGCCTGCGACACCCACATGGTCGATCACTGGTAAAAGCTTCGCCTGCATGGAGCATTAGCCTTGATTCTTGGCGTACCCCCAGATGGTGGTCAGTAAAAGCAATGGTAAATACAAAGGGAACGACAGTTGCAGATATCGAGTATCAGTTGAGTATTATTTTGATGGGTGTTTATTGAATTGATGCCGAGTCTAACATCACCAGTAAATAAATCCCACACTGACATCTGCCACTGACACGAAAACATTGGACCCTTTTTTTCAGCACTAGAACTAACTAGGACTTCAATGATGTCATTGTGGGAAAGGAGAGAATGAAAAAAAAACCCCAGGGGAAAACAAATGTCCTGGCCGGCACTTAAACTCCCCACTACAAGCCGCCCATTGCCGCTACAAGCCGCCGGTTGAAAATTTCGCTCTTAAATCATTTGTCTTGTCCGACTTGAAAAATCGCGTCATGTTGCTAAGATGGTATCCAAGGTGAATATGTAAGCAAGCACTAGCATTCAACCCCCCTAACGCACACCCCAGCCACTCCCCTCCAACAGGCTAGCCGCCTCCTCCAGGCTCAGCCCCGTCGTCTCCGGGTATATCCGCCAGACCAGCCCGAGCCCGACGCAGCAGACCGCCGCATACATGCCAAACGTCGCCGGCGGGCCGAGCGCGTCCATCAGCGGCAGGAACGTCAGCCCCACCACAAAGTTGGCCAGCCAGTTGGTCCCCGTCGCGACGCCGCTGCCCGCCGACCGCACGCTCAGCGAGAAGAGCTCGCTCTGCATCCACGGCACGTTCCCGAGCCCGATGGCGTAGGACGCCACGTAAACCATGATGCTGATGAGGATGAGCACTGCCGCGGCTCGCGGTGAGAGCGACGACGACGACGACGATGGGGATATGGATATGAATGAGAAGCCAAACGCTGCGAGCAGGAGCCCCAGCACCATAAAGGGCAGCGAGTAGAGGAGGATTCGGCGCCTGCCGATGCGGTCCACCAAAAGTAGTGCAAGGACCGTAAAGGCAAAGTTTGTGACCGCAACCGTAAGCGAAGTTAGCGTTGGTGATGAGAAGCCGACCATGGTGAAGATGGTGGCAGAGAAATACATCAGAGAGTTCTAGATAGTAGCCGTGACAAGCGATGCAAGCATTATTAGCATCTCTCGAAATTCCCCGGGAAAAAAAACTAACTGGGGTACGACGCGGAACTTACAAATCCGCACAGCTGCTGTAGCCCCTGAAGTAGACAGGCCACCATCAGAGCGCGTCGGTTTCGCCGGACCTTGAAGAGCTCCGACCACGTCCCCATCCATTCCGGGCCGCCGGCCGACCGCACCCCGTCGATGCCATCCCTGATCCTCCTCCGGGCCTCGGACTCCTCGCGGACCTCCACCTCGATCTCCTCCAGCACCCGCAGCGCCGCCGCGTCGGCCGCCGCCGACCCGGGCTCGCCACCCCCAGCAGCCCGCCGGATGACCTCGAGCGCCTCGCCCGCCCGCCCCGCCTTGACCAGCCACCTAGGCGTCTCGGGCATCCCGAGCAGGAGCACGGCCTGCACCACGGCCGGCGCGGCTCCCAGCCCCACCATCCACCGCCAGCCGGCGGCCGACGAGCCGCCGCCCCCGTACTCGGCAAAGAGCCACCCGACCACGTACGCCACCACCTGCCCGAGCGTGATGAAGAGCACGTTGATGGTGACCAGCTTGCCCCTGTGGTCGGCGGGCGCCGTCTCGGCGATGTAGAGCGGCACCACGAACGACGCCGCCCCCACGCCCGCCCCGACGACCGACCGGCCCGCCACCATCTCGGCCACCGTGTCGCTGCACGCCTGCAGGATCGCCCCGGCCGCGAAGAGGACGTCCGCGAGCAGGATGACGCGCCTACGGCCCAGGCTGTCGGCCATGGAAGACGAGAATGGCGACACCAAAAGTGCGAATAGCGACGTGCACGACGTGATGATCGACTTGTCCATCGAAGTCAGCTGCCGGCCCGAGAGGGAGTCGTCGATGGACACAAGCGTGGACGATATCACGCCCGTGTCGTCTGCGAGTCGATTGTCAGTCTAGATTCCCTTGCCTCAAAAGTTTAACAGACCTTTGAACTGGCGATACTCACATCCAAAGAGCAGGCCGCTGATGCCAGCCGACAACACCAGCAGCCAAATAAAAAGCCCCGCTGGTGCATCCGCCAGCCTTGGGTTACCACCATGCGCATCGCGACCTGCTGTCAAGACACTTTCTCGTTCGTTTTCCCCGGAATCGCCATCGCGGGCTATTAATGGTGCTTCGACACCCGACATCTTGCAATAAAGATAAAATCAGGCGTCGGGGGAATGAGTTTGTCGGGAATGGACGCGACTCAAACGGTGAACCAGACACGGACTTGGCTCAAACACAACAACTCGCTCCTCCCACGGTAGCGCTGGTCGAAGATGGTGCCAATTGAATCTATACATAAATATGAAGGATTTTTTACATAGTTCAATATTGATAAACGAAATACGCTCTGTTCCTTTTCAACTATTCGTAGCTGGAAGAAAAAAGAAAAGAAAGAAAGAAATAGCATAGAAGTTACTCGTCAATGCAGCAGCAAATTCAACACGGAAAATAAAAAATAAAAGCTGCAAAAAAAGAACTGCAAAAAGACGACGTGAGCAGGATTTGAACCTACGCGGCCGAAGCCATATGATGCGATGAACTGTGCGAGTTGCACAGCGCATTCTAGTCATACCCTTTAACCACTCAGGCATCACGCCTTGCTTGTTGCTCGTTGGTACTCAATTCCACTTTGCACATTATAACCATATCTCTCTACTATCGCATATTGGACATTTCCGGACTTCCATCCTGAACGTTTACATCTGAAGCCCGAAAAGTACTGTTACAGACATCGACTATGCTATCAGATTTCTTTAGATAAATTTACCATAGTGACATGTATATAAATGCAGAGCTTATTTACAATCTTTACTACTTGAGGCCAGCCTGGTATTTTTACTATAGGCGAAACCTGTAAACACGATGAATTTAGGCAAATAAACGTGTTTGTTCGTACAACATATGTGCGGAAATATCTACCTGACTATCTAGTTACTTAGTTTCGTTCTCCCCTGTTAACAACGTACTTGGAACAAGTTAGGAAGTTTTTCAAGCTTTGCAAAGCCTTATCGCCATAGTATTTCTTCATTAACCTTCCCCTCCGCATCGCAACATTACCAATCCAAGGAGGTGAGCTATTATATGTAGCCACCGGCCCCTAAAACGCGGCCCTGTCCCAATGTGTACTCATACTTTCAGCCACTGCGGCTGGGTAACTAATCATACAATAGGTTAAAAACCTACATGCCTAGCATATAACACCATCGCCGTCTGCAGGTTTCACGTATAGTTTACAGTCATCCAAGCCAAGAAACTCTCCATGGGTAGTGCCAAGGCACTGATCGTGGTGATCAATACTGCGCTGTTACTGCGGTGTCTTTGACAAAACACACTGTAACGTGGATACACGCCCACATCAACATCGACTGCCACTGTCATTTCAGCGGCGAGGCATCCATCAACACATGGATCTTTAACGTCGACTTCTTGCTCAAAGACGACAACAATAAGCACATCACTCTACTCCACTCACGCCCATTGATCTCCATTTCAATGTAAACTACCAACTTCAGATATAATATGTAATCCTGGCCTTGTTTCCAGAACTAATATCTCTCTTATTTGAGCGATTCTCTTTCGCAAGTGCCGAGTTCAACATATAGAACGGACCTCCTTATTGTTTGGGACTTTTTGCTGCCGTCGACTGGCGCCTTGCCCAGAGCTGCTCAGCTGAAGTGATGCAGTGCATGTTCGCGCCCAGTTTGTTCATTGTCTCCATCCACTCGTCGTACTCGTCCGAGTCAAAGACAATGCCGCCGCCTGAATAGATAGTCAGTACATATGTAACTTGGGGCTACCATGGACAGGACCTCGAGTCCGTGTAGAAGAAGCTGTTTGGGAGGAAAGGCGAAACGCTTACCAGCTTGCAGATATGCAACACCATCCTTGACCATCATGGTCCTCAGCGCGATGCAGGTGTCCATCTCGCCCTCACTCTCCTTGCCCTCCAGATCGACACCGCCGTAGCCAAAGTAGCCCACCGCGCCCGCGTAGACGCCGCGCTTCTCGCCCTCGAGCTCGGCGATGAGCTCCATGGCCCTGACCTTTGGCGCGCCCGAGACGGTGCCGGCGGGGAATATGGAGCGGAAGGCGTCGAAGCGCGTCTTGCCCGGCCGTAGGACGCCCGAGACCTGAGAGACGAGGTGCTGGACGTGGCTGAAGCGCTCGACGACCATGAGGCGGTCGACGCGAGTCTCGAGCGGGTCGCACACGCGCGTGACGTCGTTGCGGGCCAGGTCGACGAGCATGACGTGCTCGGCGCGGTCCTTGAGGCTCGACGCCAGCTCGTCAGCCAGCCGCTGGTCCTCTTCGGGCGTGGCGCCGCGCTTGACCGTGCCGGCGATGGGGTGCGTGATGACGCGGCCGTCCTCGCTCTTGACCAGCAGCTCGGGGCTGGCGCCGACGATCTGGAAGTCGGCGCAGTCGACGTAGAACAGGTAGGGGGACGGGTTCACCGTCCGCAGGTGCCGGTAGATGTTGAAGGGGTGCAGGTCCGTGGGCCGGGCGAAGCGCTGCGACGGGACGGCCTGGATGATGTCGCCCTTTACGATGTGCTTCTTGAGCGCCGTGACGTGCGCCTCGTAGCCCGCCTGGCCGACGTTGGACGTGTACTCCTGGCCCAGGCGGACGGGCTTCTGCTCCGGAAGCGGGATCTCGGGGCCGTTAAGGAGCTCAATAAGCTCTCGGACGGTGCCGAGCGCGCGGTTGTACTCAGCCTCGATCTTTTGGGCGCTTCCCTCGGCCCCGTCAAAGCCGCCCTCGGGGACGTGTAGGTACGTCACGACCTTTATGATGCCATAGAAGCGATCAAAGACGACGGCGGTGTCGAAGAACATGAAGAGGGACTCGGGGATTCCCAGGACGTCCTTCATGGGCCTTGCCGTCTTTGGCTCAAAGTATCGCACGCAGTCATAGCCGACGTAGCCCACGGCACCGCCGGCAAAGGGCGGAAGCTTCAGACCGGGGACATCGGTGGCGACGGTGTGACGAGACAGCTCCTCCTCGAGGGCGGGCAGCGGGTCACAAGCGCCGCCGGAAAAGTCAGGTCCGGTGCGGATCACCTTGCGCGGGCCGCCGGCGATAAAACTGTAGCGGCCGACACGCTCCGTGGCTGCGCTCTCGAACAAGAAAGAGAGCTGGTCGTCGGTGGAGCCTTGGCTCTTGGCTCGGTAGTGTGCCGAGACCTTGAGGTAGGCGGCTGACGGCGTGATGAGATCTGACGAGATTTGGCCGTAGAGAGGGATAAGGTTCGGCCGTTTGTTGCCGCCGCCTTCCTTGAGGTAACTTTGCACCGTCTCGAGGGACGGCACCACCACGTCCTATCAAGAATGGCCCGTCAATCCACAGTCACCATTTGCAGTTGTGTCTGTTCGAGACGCACTCGAATGCATGCAAGAAAGGGCACTCACGGGCTCTTCCATAATTGACGCGTGCGTGCGGTTTCTGCGTGCGGAATTTTCAAGTAGCAAAGTAATGAGGAGATGAAAAGAATGAGTCTTCGTCTAGACTTTCAGGTTCCCCTCAATTTGTGTGGCAATCGATATTGCTCACGACCAAAGGTGACGCTGGTTGGAGTTGGATCTTCGCTGGACAATCCGAACTATCCCTCAAGGATCCAGTAGATCGCGATGAGAATGATGAGCAGTAATTTTTCCAAATTCCAGTAACACTCAATTATCAATTTTGACTCACAATGGCGACGTGCTTTTAGCCCGATCTGAAAGCTCTAGATTTTGCCTGTAGTGTTCTCCGTTCCGGACCGGAGAGCGCAGTGGGGCACAGGACTCGGACGCTGCACATCTCCATATCACCCCAAAAAAAAAGAAAAAAAAATTGATTTGGCAACGCACTACATCTCGGCAATCCCGCCTGCCTGTACAACTTCATATTGCACTGCACATTTCCTATCCTCCACTGCCTCTCCCTCATCACCTGCTCAGGTCTCTATGGCAAGCGCCTTGGCCCCGACCAGCTTGTCCCCTGTCGTCGTGACGAGCCAGTACTCGATCCTCGATGTCTTCTTGCCTGGCACTCGGTACACCCTCACGTCGTTGCCCTTGCCCGCCTCCCTGACCGCTTCGAGCACCTCGTTGTACTGGCCCCGGGTGTCCCATTCCGCCGGGTCCATGATCTCGACCTCGGCGTTGCCGGCATCCCAGTGATGGATGAGCTTTGCGAACTCCTCTGTTTTTTTTTTTGCCGGTGTTTGTAAGCGTCAGTAAACGACAGGTCGTGCCCCGCGTTATGCATCTGCGAGCAACGCACCTTCATTTGGCAGCCCCTTCTTCCACCCCAACGCTACCGGCACAAATGGCTCATCCGCGTCGCTCATGTAGAATGCATCCTTGGTGGCCTTGACGAGCACAGCCGGCGTCTCGACCCCGGACTCCGTAGTCCTGAAGTCGGAGCTGCTGGATGTCTGTGCCGCGTTCGACCTGCCCGCGGACGGATCCTCGTTCGCCTTGTTCAGGAAGTCCATGTACGATTCGTCGCTGGCCATCTTTGAGGTATTGCTAAGCGTTCGGAATGCCGGTCTATCGATCGTGAGGTACGGTCTAGGTGCAGCCGGTCGGGGTTGCGCGATTATGGTAGAAGTTGCGCGCTGTAATTTCAAAGGTTGACAAGCAGCAGTCGAAATCCCTTTCAATAGTGGCGTGGTGAACTTTGGGTTGCGATTTCTTTGCGGGAAAACAAACCTAGCTAGAGCGGCTGGCATCGAAGGTGGTTTTGGCATGCTGGGCGGGTGGGCATGGCATATGACGCAACACTACAGGAGGAGGTACAAGAAGCAGCTCCTTCCAATTGCCCGCCCTCCGTGACCAAGTCGAGCTGTCACCCCACATTTCTCATCCCTGGACCCACACTAAAATATCGTGCTCATTCTTTGGCATTCATGGTCATGTTGAAGCAATTTCTTTTTTCCTCATAAACAAGGGTTGCTTTCCGTCAAAGCCCCCAGATGATGAATCCCTTTTTGTGAGACCAAACCTGAACGTCCCAAATAGCAAGAGAATAGAACCGTTGACGCCGATGCCTGAGCTGAATAAATGACACACACGAATCCCACCAAACAACAGATCAAGAGAACACAAAACCCTACACAGCTTACGAGCTGGCAGCGAGGTCCTTCTTGAGTGTGCCGAGGAACGCAGCCTTCTCCTCCACCGTCTGGTACGCACCACGACCGAACTCGGACGAGGTGTCGATCCATTTGAGCTCGACCTTCTCCAGAGCCTTCCTTGAGGTGTGGATGAACATCGACTTGCGCAGAGTCATGACACGCTTCTTGGTACCCGGGATGGAACCCTTGACCATAACGAAGTCGTTGTTGATCTCACCGTAGCGGACGAAACCACCCAGACTGGAAAAAAGAAGTTAGCGAGGCGTCTCCAGTTGTCAGAAAAGGTATAGAACATACGGGGTGATCTTCTTCTTGGTGACATCGATCTCGGTCGAGGCACTGTCGTCGGCGCCGGCCTTGCCGATGCGGTAGATCTTGTGGTTGACCGAGGTACGGTGGTGGTAACCCTGCTGACCAGCACGGGCAACAGTCCACTGGACGTGGGACGGGTGCCAGGCACCGATACAAGCGACCTTGCGGAGACCCTTGTGCGTCTTGCGCGGGAGCTTCTTGGTGCCCCAACGGGCGGTAACACCGCTGTATCCGTGACCCTTGGTGACGGCGATGACATCGATCATCTCGTTCTGCTCGAAGATGGTGTCGATGGAGACGGGCTTCTCGAACAGACCGTGTCCGAACTCGACCTTGTCGGCGACAGAGCCACCGTTGATCTGGATCTCCATCAGGTGTGCCTTCTTCTGCTTGAGCGGGGTCTTGCGGATCTGGGTGTGGGCGAGGACACGGACGACGGTGCAGTACTTCTTGATGCGCTCGATCTCGCGGGTGATCGATGAAGCCTTGCTCTCCGAGTGCTGCTTGGCGTACTTGGTGAAAGCCTTCTTCTTGCTCTTGTACCAGTTCTTGTAGAAGCGGCGCTTCAGCTCGTCGCCGAGATGCTCAGCCCACACGGTAGTGAGCGAGCGGAGTCCACGGGGAGTCTCGATGTAGCCGACCAGACCAACAACGATCATCTGTAAAAGATGTTAGCCATTGGCACAAGAGCCAAGCGGGCTGCATTGTTCGTACCGGTGGGGTGTCAATGATCGAAACGGCCTCGACGACCTCCTTCTTGTGCGACTTTGCGCCAGGCCTATCGAGGTCGCGCACGATCGTGGTCATACCGGCCTTGTAGCCGAGGGCGGCCGTCAGGTGGACTGGGCGCTTCGGGTCATCCTTGGGGAACGACTTGACCTTTCCGCGGTGCCCTGGTTTTCATGATTTGTTAAGGTCCAGACCATCGTTTAAGAGATAGAGAGAGTACTCACTGGCAGCACGCTTGCGCGGCAAGTAGGCCAATGAGCCGTGCCTGGGAGCTGTTGTTAAGCTGCATGTTAGTAGGTGTATCAAAAGAGTGAAGTGAGATGGTGGTGTTGTGGTGCGGCGGGGGCGGCAGGAGCGATGCCGGCGAAGAATATCAACACAGCGAGAATATGCTGCAGGCAGGAGACAGATACTTGCCTTCGTACTTGCGGTGAGACATGTTGGCGGCTGTTGTCGTCGGTCTCGAGGTTGGTGTTGTCGGCGAATTTGGTGATGTTCGAACAAAAAAAAAAATAGGAACGCAATTGGGAGGTCTTTTTTGCCTTTGTGCTGTGTAACTGCCCGCAATCCTTAGTCAGCACAAAGTAGGGCAACAGCAAAACGTGGTATGGGGCAAACAGGGGTGGATCCGCACTGCCATATCTGGTGGTTGTTGACACGTGACGACCCTCTGCCCCCGCAGCGTGAGCATACCTCCCTGCCCAGCTCACCCAGGTAGGTAGGTACCTTACTACCTATTTTCTCAGTTACTTTTCTATGTATACTTCTTTGCTTACTTCTATGTGATTTCTGGCTATCTTCTCATGTATCTTTCTGTATATCCCCTCACGTATCCTTTCGGAAATCTTCGGTATCCTCCCAAGGGTGTTCCGATCTACCGTGCTTCCTACATAATCTTATATATCTCGTTCGGGTGTTTGCTATACGTTGCTTTCTAGTTTTTCCCTATTGAGTAGCCTAACGCGGGTAATAGTTTTGATCGCCATGGAAGTGAGTGGCCGTCGCAACTCCTTTGTTATTGGATGCTCGCCCACCAAGCCTTTGGTATGATTGGCATGGAGGTGTTCGTATCAAGGAAGTACTTAGTCCCGATATACATAGACTTGAGCATCGAACGCAATGATCCAAGTCATGCAATATATGCCACGATAACAACCATAGAAGCATCATCCGGTACCCTTTGAGGCCTTTTGAGACCACGGTCAATGGTAGAATTCATATATTTGAAAGACCATGGAGTCCAAGAGGTGGATGGTGCCCTGGCATATGAATGAGAATCCGCTTGTTGAAAGTATCGTACTTTTGCTTCATTGCAGCTCATGTGTATAGTCATAATTTTCTACTACTTTAGTTAAGAGTATCTACGTCTAAAAATAATTAAGGCGAATCTCTCCTGTGAGCTAGAACAAAGCCGCCCAAAGTTCCAGCACCCGTACATAGATGATCTTGTCACTTCCCTAGTCATAGTCATCGTCATAGTTGTCGTACCTCCCCTCTTGGCGTTGAGTACTTATGTACTCCTCAGTTGCGAGCCCGTGCTTCTTCCTATCCTTGAGCACCTGAGGGTCCCTATGCCAGTCACAGGCAAAATCGCAAGCCGGCTCGGCCTGCTCTCCAAAATACCGACACAGCGCGGCATGGCGGCAGCCACTCGTGTCCTCGCAGTAGGCCACTAGGCTGTTGAGGCTGTCAAGGCGGGCACCGCTATTGCCGCCGCCCTCGCTAGCCTTGCTCTTGTGCGCGTCCCGGCTCACCATGTTGTACGTCCGATCGCGGTCCTCGCGACTGTAGTAGAGGAAGCAGTACGACGCCTTGCCGTCGCGCCCAGCCCTCCCTGCCTCCTGATAGTAGCCCTCGAAGGATTTCGGCAGGCGCCAGTGGACGACGAAGCGGACGTTGTCCTTGTCGATGCCCATGCCGAAGGCGGTCGTGGCGACGATGACGTCGTAGCCGGGTTCGTTGGCGATCCACCGCGCAAGTGTGCTCTCCTTGATCTGTTTGGAGAGCTTGGCGTGGAACGGCTGTGCACTGATGCCGTCCTCGCGCAGCGCGGCCGCGATCACCTCGCACTCGCTGCGGCTGGTCGTGTAGATGATGCCCGACACGGCGTCGACGCGCTCGCCGCCGCCGCCCTCCTCCAGCAGCTCCGCCCGGCGCTCGTCCCCGCGCCTGCGTCCGTGGACGTCATGGAGCCACTGGACAAAGTCGGAGTACCTGTCGTTTGCCTCGTCACTGGTGAAGCGCACCTCGAGATGGAGGTTCGGCCGATGGGCCGTCGTGGCGAACTGCTTCATCCTGGCCGGGCTGGGATCGTTGGCCGTGACGAGGCCGAGCGTCGCGAGGACGTCCTGGCGAACCTGCGCATTGGCGGTCGCCGTGAGGCACATTATAGGAACGTCTGGGAAGGCCTCGCGGAACCATGATAGTCGTTTGTAGTCTTTTCGAAAGTCATGGCCCCCTGTAATTCACGAATGCGGGACATTAGTGGAGGGACTGCTTGTTGGGAGAAGCCTAGCGAAGAGCACATACATTCCGAGATGCAATGTGCTTCGTCTACCACGACACGAGCCAACTCCTGTTGCTCATAAACCACGCGAAGCCGCTTCCGAAAGAAATCCCCCGAGCACAGCTCTGGCGTAACATACAAGAGACGAGTCCGCGGGTGACCCGACGCAAGATCTTGGTATATGTGGTCCTTTTCTTCTAGTGGCGTATTGCTGTTGAGAGCGCGCGCATCCACATCGGAATCACGAAGGGCCTTGACTTGATTCATCTTTGTCTATTCGTCAATCTCAGATCATGACCATTTATCGAGCCAGATTCCTCTTACAATAAGGCTCAGAAGTGGAGAAATGACGACGGTGACTCCAGTCCCGGTCGATGGTCAGTCAACGTGCACATTGCAGAGCATTCTCCGACTCGTCATTTGATACACATACTACCGTGGTCAATCACAGCGGGGAGCTGGAAGCACAAGCTCTTCCCAAAGGATGTGGCCGCCTGCACGTAGACATCGTGCTTTTCAAGCGCGGCCAGTATGATTTCTTTCTGGTATGGTCTTGAGCACGGAGGGCAAGGTCAGATCAAATCAGATCGCTTGACAAGGCCGGAAACTTGTATCCGGATGCAGGATGTACCTGAACTGAGACTTTTTGAACTGACGCCTGAGCGTAAAGTCGATGTCTGTGCATGAGTTTGTCCTCTGGAGAGGTGGCATGTCGGGACGTGTTTCTAATAAACTCGTGATCCGAGAATGTCGATCAGTAGCTGGGCAAGCATAGGGCCGGCCAATCCATGGAGTGTGCGGTTTTGCTAGTCAGCGTCGTCGGCGTTGAAGCTGACGTTGTTTCGATGCCAAGAGCAGTACAAAGGTAAAGGATAGATCCCAATCGGACAAAAGCGGTAATTTCGACGATCAATCACAAGCCTGACTTACCTTGGTCACACTCGGCGGTCCAATGGAACTATCGGATGCACGCCAGACAGACAAAGCCTCTGCAGGGTCCTGTCGGAAGGGCCTGGCCGAAAAGCAGATATTTTTTTTACTAGGCTTGAATCTTCGGATTGTGCACTGCCTCTACCCGCACTGACTGTAGCCGCTGTCATCGCATGTCTGGTACTTGGTGGCTGGTTGGCATCAACTGAATTCGAGAGTAGGAGCGTTCCAAGGGACTTTTGCTGCAGGTGGCTGGCTGGGGAATGTCGCACGTGAGGGTCCCCACTTTCGGAGCGAATAGAGGATCCGAAGAATCTGATAGGAAATACCCGACTCCACTACGACCCACTATACGCCCGGCCAGCCCAACTCGTTTCAACGACTTGTTTCAACATCATGCTCCCCCTCCCAAGGCTCTTCTGCTTGGTCTGATCCCCAGCTAAGTCGCTTTGAAAGAAAGGAAAAAAAAATACTGATTAATTATCCCATGCCAAAAGAAGGTCACGGGGGAGCAAAAACTTCGTCCGATATTCTCCTGAATGTCACTCCGGCTAAATCAAGTCATCGCGGCGGTGTGTCACAATGACAGTCTGTTGTTTGTTGACAAAGACCAGAGGCTGGGCGCTGGACCCTCTTCAGGTAAACGCGAGGTGGACAAGGAGAATTTTGATCGAATGTCGAATATCTCCGGGGAACGAGCATTCTATTTTGCTCACATCGGCCGGGCATATCAAAAACAAAAAAAAAGTGCTCGTTCTGCACCCAGTGACAAGCCCCAGCTGTCATCGATGTGCCTGCCGCTATTCCTTACCCCGAAAGGCGACGGCAACCCCAGAAAAGGAGGCGCCACCATCGATCCCCAAGCCGATGCATCACGTCTCCCACGTAGCGTTATATATTCCTTTATGCACGACCGTGACAACCCAGTCAACATTGCGACACGCTGCGCCCGCACCATTTTTTTTTTTTGCCTCCTGACGACGTGCATCTTGGACCGCAGCTAGCGACTACCCGGGTACGGTTCCTTGCAGACATCTTGCACGCTACAGCCTACAAGACCTCCTTGTCGTGTCCAGTGCACTTGACCCCTACCTTGAGGCACGCCGCAAGCCCCCTTTCTGCTTGGCGTCGCCAGAAGAACAACCCCTGTAAGCCTGAAGGCGGCCCTGGACTTTCTGGAAGACGAGCCGAAATCTTCCACCTTTTTTTTTCTCTCTCGAAAGCGACATTGGATTTTTTTTCAATTGTCCTGTCAGGCCTGCGTGCTGCCCGTCTCCCTCCTCTTACCATAGCAGCGAGCGAGCGACAGAGTTCAAGCCCAATAACACCACCTCGCAAGACCGCATCCAAGTCAAGGCAGAAACAACGTACAGTGCGCCCGATAACCATCGTCACCGTGCGATACCGACCTTGAAGCACCAAGACCGCACTTCCCTTCCCGTCCAAGGGCGGCCAGAAGAACCTGAAGCACGCACGGCAACGGCGCTACCTTAGGCTGGTACACAACATCACAATCGACAACTCAAGATTCGGCCAGTTCAAAGCAAGGCGCCTAGCACGCGCTCGCAAGTCACATCGCCAAAAAGCCTGTCGTCGCGGCTGTTGCGCGATGCCGACTTGGAATTGAATTCATCCAGTCCCTCTACATTTGGCGGCTCAATTGACATAAATTGACCCAAATCGACGCACATCGCCGCCTTGAATCTAATCCCGACCAGCCCCCGTCAAGTCGCGACGATTCTTCTTAACACTTAAGAAAGCAACACACCGAAGCGCCTCTTGACCGTGCCACTCGCCTGCCCTCATATTTACACCGACGCCCCACGAGGGCCGTCCGGCCACTCTGATCGAGACCCAGTCAACGGCCATTCGTCTGATACATCATGGAACGAACAGGCGACAGGCCCGCCATCAACCTCTCCAATGGTGCCAGAGGTCTACCCGAGAACCCGGCACAGGGTCGAAGGAATATGGCGGCCGCCGGCGGCGGCGGCTCGCTCAACAACCTGCCTCCCTTGCCGACCGCGATCCCCGCGAGCATTCGAACCATGTCCTCCAACTCTTCGTCTACCCTCTCTGCGAACCCGCCCACAACTGCCGCTCAGGTCATAGGCATGGCGCGCAATGCCATGGCCGAGGCCCTCAAGGAGCACGAGTCCCAAGCTGCCGAGGCCAGCGGCGTCAGTAATGAGCTGAAACCCGGCATCACCATTGACCTGAGTCGCAAAAACATTCAAGATCTCCCCGAGGAGATTGTCGACGTGATTAAGCACGAACTGGAGCGGTATGTCACTCACGTTGCGCAATAATACCCTGCTTTCGAGCGGCGTTGCTATTCAAATACAGGCGAACATTGACCTCCGGCCTGATCGGCTGACCACCTTTTTACACAATCACTAGACTGGCACTTTCACACAACAAAATATCCTCGTTCCCAGCCCGATGGTCAGAATGCTCATCTTTGCGCTACCTGAACGTCCGGAACAATGACCTTAGGGAATTTCCGCTGCCGGTAAGCCTACACCACCGACCAGATCCTTTGGATTTCTGGGCGGCGCACATTTGTCGCAAACTGGCCAGGACTAACGTGCAGCTGCATCTAGCTATGCCACCTCAAAAGTCTCGAGATCTTAGATTTGGGACGCAACAAGATCCGGTCGTTGCCACCCGAGATAGTCAAGCTCACGTCACTCAAGGTGTTTGCGGTCCAGAAGAATCGCATCGAAGAGTTGCCCATTTGCCTGGCAGATATGGGCTCGCTTCAAATGATCAAGCTGGAAGGGAATCCGATTAGGTTTCCGCCCCCAGAGGTCCTACAGGTCCAGGCGACAAGTCCACCAAACGAGGGTCACTTGAAGGAGAGCGAGGTAACCGAGTTGACGGTCACAGCGCACATCAAGAAGTTTATGAAGCAGAGGGCCTGGGAGATCAACTCGCACAACAGAGCCGAGTCTGAATTGGGTATGGATGAATCGAGTGAAGGGATGGAAACACCACGGGTTCCAATCAAGCGAGTTGTCAGCGGGCGCTTTCCAGTGAGGGTCAATGGGGCAGGACTTCCGGACCTGAGATCGCCTGCTCTGGCACGATCCGGCCCACCACCGATCCCCACGCGCTCGCACTACCGTGGGCTGTCCCAACAGAACACCGCCCCCAGGAAGCCAGGAGTCATGCCATTGACAATCGGCAACGTCAACGAGCGCATGCGAAGTAATTCGGAGACACTCTTGCAAGCCTCCCGGGCAGAGCGGGAGCGCTCCCGACGCATGGGCCTCGTCTCACAGAAAACTCAACAATTAGGAACCCTCGACGAGACTGAGGCTAACAACCGGTTTTCTCACTATCGTGGTCTCAGCCACGGCTCAGCGATGCAAGGCCCCAACACTGCACTTAACGGCAAGATTCCAGGAAGCCCTGCCGAATCTATTCTGCAGCGACCGATATATGTGCGCAGGCTTTCAATCTTGCCCGAGAGGAGACGAGAGTCCAAATTTGTCGACCCTGTACTCGAGGCCGCCAAGGGTGTGCTCTACTCCATATTCCAGATTCATCCCATGATCCAGATGCTCATGGGTCTGACGAGCGATGGCCTGGCTAAGCGCTCAAGCCTGGAGATTGTCTTTTACAACACCAACTCGCATGTGGAGGAGCTCGAGCAGGAAATCCAACGTCACGAGGCCGATGAGGACGGCGGGTCTCAGTTCGACAACGAGAACGTGCAGCGCGCATGCATCACCCTGGTGAACGCATATGCGCATGTCTGCTCTCTGCTCGCGAGTAACGTCGACCTCTTCATCGACAATGGCGACCCTCGATATATCCGAACGTTGATGGTGCAGCTCTACAATAGTGTCATGGAGCTGCGGGTTACGACGTCGCATGTGCTGCCAGAAGAAGGACACCGGAGGGCCGCTAGCCGGACCGCTGCAAGTTCCGGGACCATCCGCCCTCGCTCTCGCGAGAGCTCAGCCACCCCAACTGCTGAGAGGCCTAACGGCATCCCTCGGAGTGCTGCACGCGGCAACTTGGTCCACAACCCGAGCAATCTTAGGGTCGCTACAGATGTCCCGTTATCCAACACTACTTATATTAACGGAGCAGGGCGCACGGCTACTCTTGCCACAGCCACGCCGCGCTCTGGCGATTCTTTTATTTCTACAGGCAGCCGTGGCGTGGCGGCCGACTTTACCGAGGAAGACCGCATCTTTGAGAACATTTTCTTGGCTTTACAAAAGTCAACGGACCTGGTAGTGCGGTTACTGCCGGCCTTCAACCACCAATACACCGCCGGAATGCAAGCCGCTATGCAACATCGCAACACCAGAGAGTCCCAGATGTGGAAGTCGTTGATTGCTAAGTGTTCGATGACGATCCAGCAGACGGAGAAACTCAAGACGCGGTTGTCGATGATCAAGCTTAAAGAGCCTGGTATCAGAACTCAGGGCTTCTTCTGGAATGACGTGCGCGACTTTGTCGATTCTTGGGCAGAATTCGGCAGCAAGGTCAGGGAAGTTGAAAAGCCACTCTCGCTGCCGGCTGATACCAGGATGCGGCTGCGGCCATTCCAGAAGAGCATCCAAGAGGCATCGAGTCTTATCCTTCGCTCGCCATGGGGCTATTGGCTGCGACCGGGTCTGGCTCACCAGAGCAACAATGGAAGCGGCATGTTCAGCCCAGGCGGCTCTTCGGAGCCTTCGAGTGCCAGTGGCATCAATGGTGACCGGCAGTACCAGCAGAACGGGCAATACCAACAGAACGCACAATACCAACAAAACGGACAGTACCAGCAGAACGGACAGTATGGAAACCCAAACCATAGCCATTTGCATCACCCGCACGTTCAACTTCCAATGACGCCTCAGAGCGCTGCACTGGGCCCTGCAGTCCAGGCTACGGTGCCGGCCACACCAAACAGCGGATCCTTTGCCGCTGCGTTGACGGGCAATGTCTTTGAGCGGGCCGATGCGCTCATGTCACAGGGCGGCCCGTCGTCTATACACTCGCATTCTCGCCACGGGACTTTCACCTCATCTACATCGGGCTCTTCAGGGATGAGCGGTAGCTTCAACTCGATCAGCAGTACCTTGTCGTCCAACACAAGCTATAACGATGGTATGCCAGGTGGCCACTCAGCTTCCTCGTCGTCATCCGTCATCAGCCCTGGCGGACTTGGAGGCGGGCCAGGACCAATGGCGTCTGCCTTTCCTTTGCGCATGCACAATAGCGGGAGGGTGGCGCTCTAGGCGTAGCGTCGATTCAAAGCTCTTTTGCGTTTCATATCTCAACTTGGCCGTTTCTTTTACGGCATTGTTCTCATTGCTGAGCGGACCGGGGAGACCTTGTCCGGCAATAATCTGAGCAAAACCCATTTTCTTGAAAATGGACGGCCGCGTCGTTTTCTCTCATCGCACACATAGCATGCTCCCTTGTGGCAATATCCACCGACCCTTGCCTATCTGGTTGAGATCTCTACCAGTTTGGTTTTAAATCATAATGTGTGCAATCTATATTTTGGTTAACTCTTGTTTTTTTTTCTCCCTCTCTCTTTTGCTTCATCTCGTTATCATTCAACTTCGCAGGCCGAAACAGAATTTAAAACGTCTTTTTTTAGGGTCCGGCCGCCCTGCGTCTTTTCTTGACAAGTGCTTGGGAACAAAACATGGTTTAGCTTGGAGTCATGGAACATGATGTTATTTTCTGTTTTTCCTATTTTCATTTACATTGCGCCAGGCGTTTTTGGGAAGATGACAAGGGAAAATCATGTATTCGCGGATGAGAAAAACCGACCGTGGCAATAATCCAAATAAGATAAACGACTTTCTTTCACGGCATGGTATCCTTTACCTACCTATGGCTTGTGCAC
>JARHUK010000893.1:27841-46231 GCA_031001725.1 Pseudopyricularia javanii
TCGAAAGAAACGACGCCCTGGCTGGTAACGCTGGGCCCGGCAGCTGCTTGCACCCCGCCGCCCGCAATGGACAAGCCGGAGAGGCTATTGGACATGGCGGCATCGCCGCTCTTATCCCCGGCATCCCGTCCTTCAAGGGGCGCGCCGCTAAAGAGTGACATGGAAATGGCCAAGACTTTGAGTCCTTGGCGCAACGGCGGAGGAACCTGACGGGGGCTACAAAGTTAGAGTATGTTCATATCTCGAAAACCCGTTGGGGTTTTTTTTTGGTCGCTTGACGTCGTCTAGGAGGAGCTTTGGTAATGATGGAGGGGGAAAGGCGTACAAAAATGGAGCATCAACAGCCTAGAAATAAAAAGCACACAAAGAAACAAACAGGAGTCGCCTGTGAGAAGGTGACGTGAGGATGGGTAAAAATACAAACGGAATAGTAGACAATTAACTTGGACGATTTGTTGTAGCTGCAAATCACCACAAACGTGAATAGGAGGAGGGGTGCTATAGTACCTATTTTGATAATTAGTTGCGTCTACCTTATGGACAAGTGCCTGGCTGGGCTGGCAGATTTTGGTCTTTTTTTTATGGTCAATTGGCCAAGTTGGATGCAGTCAGAGCATCGAGACGAAAATTTTGTCGGGATTTACGGAAACGATGCTCCTTGTATCTTTCTTTCTTTCTTTTTCTGCCCAATCGCCGGAGATGGCGAGAAACAGACCCAAAGGCACATACATGTGTTGCTCTTAAGAGGCTGCAGTCCCTCGCGCTGCCTGCTGTGGAGCCGAGACCTGGCGATGCGGTGGCGGGCTTGCTACATTATCGGCGCCGCAAGTCCGCGACGGCAACTGGCCCAGGACCGCCGCGTCATCCGCTGACAACACCGATCCCTTTCGAAATAATGACAATAATTTCCGCGTATTCGGAGCAAGCTTGGAAGTTTTTACATTCCCTCTGCCCGTCAATTGTGCGAGGGAAACACGTGCATATATCCCCTGGTTAATTGGCTCGACAGAGCTCATGGACGCATCAGTTGATTTCGTCACCCTCCACGGACAAAGGCTGGCAGCAATCTGCTCTTCTTCAATGTCTATCGTTGGCATTGGAACTCCCCGATATGATCATACATCTCCACCTGCCATCCGCCTGGCTCCTGTCACCACATCTCAGGCGATTTCATCCGCTGTCCAATCCATTGCGCAAACTTATGATGAGCCCGTGGCCGGGGTGTTGGCCTCGGCGAGGTTCTGGATCTCGCCCTGCTTTCCGTTCTGTTTTTGTTCCGCACAAGAAATGCGTCAGTCGAGAGACTCTTTTGAGAAACACTCCCTTTTTTCACCTGCCGGCAATTCGAGATATGGGCGCTCTGCAGGGCCAACTCACGTTCCACTTGGCGAACCGCAGCTCCATCTCGCCGCGGCGCTCGGCAACGATTCTCTTGTCCTCCTTGAGGCTTCGGCGGACCGCACGGCCGGCAATGGCCAGGTAGCGGTTGTAGCTGTCGTGAGTGAGGCGCGGGAGGTCGTCGGGTTAGCTGATGGCTGGTCTTTTTTTTCTGGGGCCCGCAGCAGCTGCGTCGCTTGGGGAATCCGATTGAGGCTGAAACTCACGTAATGCCAGCGGCTTTCCACGCGAAAGTCATCTTGAAGTCGTAGTTTGGGGGTAGTCGTCGGGGGGTCGGAAGAGAACGGCGATGTTCGGGCGGTTGGTCTGCTGGTCGGCTGGAGAAATTGAGATGCTTCAAAAGCTCGGGACCCATCGAAACGTCTGTCCGGTGCTGGCCGTGCCAAGAGTCATGCTTTTAGTCACGTGTCACGTGGTTATCAATCCCTCCCCCCGTACCATAATATGGGGGTGCCGCCAGCGAGAAAAAGAACGCCGCTGGAAACTCATGATTATAGCGAGTCTAGTCGCTATGATTCCATGGACTCATCACTGTCTACATCTTTGCGCAACTTCGATTATAACTCTATGAGATTTCGCGTGTGTTCCCTTCTGTCGGGAATGTCTCGAGCCTCATCTTAGAACTGGGCTCTCAACATAGCAGTAACTAGTCGGTCTTTTTGTCTAACAGGTGGTTTTCACATATGCACAAGGACTCGCCGTGTGGCGTAGATAAAAAAACTGTTAATACAATCCAAGCTCCTATCATTTTGACCCCAAGCTTTATACCTTGAGCCCCAGCTCCGCAGCGTACGGCAGGACGTGCAGATCACCAACGGCAGATACCGAAGCCTTGGCATCAATGATAGCCTTAGCAGCCTATTGTTTTTTTTGTAAGATTGTATTAGCAAACCAGTCTTCGATACGGGACCACACAATCCGAATTGGGCCTATAATACTTACAGCCTTGATCTTCTCTCCCGTAACGCCCTCCAGGCTCTTAATAGTCTCGGCAGCCTTGAAGAGTTGAGCACCGTGAATGATGCTGGAGCCAGCTGCGACAATGCCAGCACCGGTGATCTCGTGGGCGGTCAGCGCGTTGAACTTGGCCTTGGCAATGGCCTTGGTCAGGTCTTCCTGAGCAACGCCACCCTCGGCAATCGACTTGATTGCCTTGACAGACTCCTCTGCAAGCTTGCGGACGGCCGGGGCAGCTCCAGAAATCTGGATGGTGAAAAGGCCAGCATCCGAGTAGGACAAGTTCTTGGCGACAGCGGTAGCACCAGGCGTGTTGGCGGAAGCCTTGGCAAGCAGGGTGAAGCCAGTAGACCAGCTCACGCTAGAGTTGCCGCCCAGGAGAGCCTCGATGACGGCGATCTCCGGCTTGGATTCGGCAATGCTGGCGCTGGGGAAAGCAATCACATAAGCGTTCTTGCCAGGGAGCTCGGATCGGTGCTCGCCGCCGTAGTAAGTCGACTTGTTCTCCAGTAGTGTGACGGCGTTGGAGGGCTTGCTAGGAAGGTCCTGGAAGAAGGACTCGACCCACTTCTGCAGTCCGTTCTGGGACGCGCCATCGGCGACCAGAGCAACGTTCGACTTGGTGTACGCGGCGCTGGCGAAAGTGGCAACCGAGTGCTCGTCCAAGTACTTGGAGAGGGGCGTCGACGTAGACGGGAAGACGGGTGCGCCCAGACCGCTGTGGAAGGCTACAGCGTGTGCCCCGTCAACTGCCTTGGCTAGAGAGTTGCCGGCAAGCTTCTCCTGCTGGAGATGAATCGTCGGCTCAACCTCCTCGTGAAGCTCGTGGGCTGTGCAAGATGGACCGGATGATATTAGTGCCGCCCGAAGAGAAAACCCCGTCCCGCGCACTCAATAGAGCAAATAGGTTACGTACTGGTGTACCTCGTCTCAGTGGCAACCTCGCCGAGGAGCTCGACGAAGTAGGGAAGATCATCCCTCAGGAATGCAGCCTCCAGAACAAGGGCCTCGCGAGTGTGATAGGCCTTCAATTGACCGCCCAAAAGCTCGGTTTCTCGTGTAATGCGGAGCGCAGATCGTTTGGTCGTGTTCTGGAGCCAGTATTCAAGGTTAATGGTCGAGTCCTACATGCACGTACAATACAACTCATCCATATCACAACTGGAAAACTTGCCTTGAACGCAAACTCCTCCAGGCCAACGGTCAGGCCTGGCTGAGGCTGGTACCTGGTACCAGCCTTAACCACAAGAGCAAGCTTGGTGGTAGGGCCATGAGCGTCCTTGGAGGCGACCTTGAGGCCGGCGATGTCGGTAGGCTCGTACGATGCCGAGCTCGTGCCGGTAGCTCCTGGGGCTGGTGATGCGAAGCCGCGGGTCTGCGCGGCGTGAGCGCAGACTGGCCGGCGGAGGGCCAGCTGGCTTCCCCTCCTGATGGCAGATCTTGAGATCATTTTACCGAGAGAGGGGGAGTGTGTATGTGTGGTTGCGTGGGCGTGCTGTTTTTTTTCTTCCTCTGATCCGAATTCGCGAAGTCGGCAAGCTTCTTTCTCGACGGCAGGGTGCCCTCCAATTGAACTGTTGTTAATGTCAGCGGCTCAGGTCCAATCATTGACGTTCCGAGCAATTTTCGACGCTGGCTGAGCCTGAGCCACTTTTTGCGGCGGCCTGAGGCTTGTGAAGGTGTGGCTGAGACCAGAGCTTGGCGCGTCTGCTCGTGCCAAATTGCGCGCAGTTTTGTCTCCCCGATGACTCGGCAGGTGGAGCCTACGCCAAAAACGCCGGCCATGGCTTCCCCGCCATACCGAACGTCACCCACCCGTTGTTACAGGCTGAGAAAAAAAAGTTTCCAATTCCACCCAGTACCAACTGTTACATTTAATCGCGTATCCTCCCAACTTTTGACCTTTCTCTCAATGAACCCACGGTAGCAACTGTGGCAGCTCTAGAGATAGTGAGAGGATCTCTAGCAGCCAAAACCCTGTGCTTCAACCCAGACGCCTTGGTGAAGCGTTGTCGCACGGCTGTCAGCGATGCTTGTGGTGAGTTTGGTAACCGAGTACTCTGCGCGCCAGGAGGATATCTCTGACAACGCCACTCCATTGAATAGACAAAGCACCTCGCAGAGCTATGTTCTCTGTTGATCGATGATGTCTACGGCGAACTTCCCTCGGTATGCAACAATAACCCCTTGCGCAACCCCCCTGCCTGGGCGATTGCCTGCGCCTGCGCCTTACTATCTACCCGGATCATGTATCAATTCTTGCTGACACGGACACGCAGCGCATATTCTCTACCCTTCTTACAAGAGGACGATCGACAGTTCCGCAGCTCGTACACTACACATCCCTTACACCCCGCCAGCTCCGCCATGGCCTCGCCGTCCTTATTCAGCACAACCTGCTGTATTATTCGACCAGTTCCGCTTTAACCGCATACGAAGCCAACCCTGCCGCTGCCTACAACCTGATTCGTGCCGGAAAGATAGCCGACCTGGTTGGAACTCTTCACGGAGATGCTGCCAAGGATGTCATCCAGAGCATCATGGTCCTGGGGAACACTAGGATCGGCGATCTTCGGGACGCTTACGGGGCCAGGATCGAAAAGCACATGGCATCTCAGCCCTCGACAAACGGCAACTCGAGTGCCAAGGTGAACGGCGACACTGAGGATGCCTTTATGTCAGATGACGAAAAGGCGACAGAAAAGCTTGGGCACACGGATTCGCTCCTCGTCGGTTCCCTGGAACACCTCAACTCGATCCTTTGTCGCCTGGTCGAGGACGAGTTTTTGGTGCAGGTGAACTCTCGGATGTTTCAGAGCTTTGAGGATATTCATGGGGAAATCCAGGCCGACATCGAGAGGAAGGAATTCCCACAGGGTGTGAAAGGCACTAGGGACAAGGAGCGCTACTTGCGCCTGGTCGCCGAACGCTTGCGTGAGATTAGAGAAGAGGGTAAAAAGCTCAAAAGGAAGCTTGAGGATAACCCTGTCTCGACTAAGCGACGAAAGATCCTGGACGGCGACATCAAGACTGGTTTCCAGGACGTGTACAGCCAACCACCGCTTGACGTAAGTCTCCTTGAAATGTCCATTGACCCTGTTATTGAGTAGCCAAACTGACTCTCCTCGCAACAGCCTGATGCGGTTCTCCGTGTGAACCACGAGAAGTTCTTGGTGGAATTGCGCAACAAAAGACTTGCCGATGCTGTTTGCGACACCATTGGAGAAACGACAGCCCACATTTACAGTGTGCTCCTAAGCATACTTACCAAGAGGTTATCACGGTGTCAAAAGCATCCGATCATGGACGCATTCACCGACGATGACGAGACGTGCGATTTTGTCACGACAAACCAGGTCTTTGACTCGCTCAGCACGTCTCTTGATGTTGGTTCAGGCATTGGCAAAGTCGATGCCAATATGCTGGACCACCATGCTGTGGAAAAGATCCGTAGAGCACGTCCAAAGCCAGTCGACCAGTTCACAACGAATGACGATGAAGAGATGAGTGACGACGAGGATGCGACAAACAGCCATGGCGTCATTGAATATGATGAGGAGCTCGACAAGCTCTTGCTTAGGCAGCAAAATGCGGCACCGGCAACTAATGGTAGTAGGGAAACCAAGGTCAAATTCAAGGAGCCCAAGGAGAGCCGGCTGTCTCAAATGAGACAGCACCTTCTCCTGTTGTGCGAAAGTAGCCAGGGGTTCCTGCGTCACTGCGGGAATGGGCAATGGACAGTCGATTTTGAGCCACTCGTTCGCCGACTTCAGGAAGCCGAGCTTGACACCGTCGTGGAACGCAAGGTTGGACGACACTCGCTGCGCCTGATTCGTATAGTGCGGAAGCGAGGCAAGGTTGACGAGAAGTCTTTGCCGAACCAGGCTATGATGGCCAAGGGGACTGTACACAAGATCATGCTCGAAATGCAGACGCATGGCTTTGTCGACGTCCAGGAGGTGCCCAAGGACAGCACGCGAAACGCCAAGTCGACAATCTTCCTCTGGTTTTGCAACACAGAGTCGTCGCTCAAGCAGCTGTTGGACAATACATATAAGACGATGCTTCGCTGCTTACAAGTGCGGGAGGTTCACCGTCAGAATGCCCGCGAGGTGTTGCGGTTCGTGGAGCGACCTGATATCAAGGGCCGGGAGCAGGAAGCGCTCGAGCAAAAGTACTTTGACCGCTATGCCCAGTATCGACAGATCGAGGACAGGATCTTGGGGCATGCTATGCGACTAGACGACATTATCTCAATATCTAGAGATTATTGAGCTTTGAGGACTCAAGGCGATGGTTTACGGGAGCTGGCATATAGGGTTGAGTTTGGCGGCAGAGGACCGGGCAGTGAGTTTATATATCTGCGGTCGTTACTGATACCCCAAGAATTTGAATACACAAATGTGGAAATGGAGCTGATGATGGGTGTTTTTTTCCCTTTTGTCACCAAGTGCTTTTTGGTATATCAGGCACGCAAAGTGACGTCGGTGCCCAGCTGTGGCAGCCAAGTTCATATCTTGAAGATATTAATTATCTCGCACGTTTTATGTTGAACCCACGCCACTCTTTCCAGGGGGTAAAAAAAAAGAAGAAAAAAAACGCACGAGACTTGGTCCAATTAACAAGCTTTGGATTCAAGCCGCTAATTCGTCGGAGCTAGGACCCCCTTGTCGTAAGCTCAACTACGGAATTCCACACGCGCGACTTCGGCGGGCGACAAATTTTTTGCTCCACAGCTTGCATAGTATTTTGGTCCGATACGGTCTTTTTCTTCAGCCCAAGCAGAACACTCCGTCTTTTTGTCTTGCCTGTACTCAAGCCGCAAATCTTCAGCATCGCCGTTCCTTAGTATACTTTCCGCCGACTCTCTGTACCTATTTGGCTTTTTCCATCTTTTGTCCTTAATAATTACTAGACCTCACGATGTCACCCATCGCTGCCGGCAGTCAGAAGGAGTCGAACCTGGCGAGGTTGCTCGGTTCCGGGTCTGCAGGAATCTCTGAGCTGATGCTCTTCCACCCTGTAAGCGGAGGCGGAACCTATGCTTCTTGTTAATGCTGTGGCGACGAGGAGCACCGAACTGATAGTCCGCCCACAGGTCGACACCATCGCCAAGCGCTTGATGAGCAACGAGTCCAAGGTCCAAGGCATAACGCAGCTCAACTCCGTTATATTCAAGGAGAAGGCCAAGGCTCCCATCTCGACCAAGTTTTTCTCCCTGTTCCCTGGCCTGGGATACGCGGCAGGATACAAGGTCCTCCAGAGGATTTACAAGTATGGTGGACAGCCGATCGCTCGCGACGCCCTCACGTCCAGCTACGGAAAGGACTTTGAGAACGCTTTCGGAAAGAAGACGGGCAAGGCCATCCTGCACTCGACGGCCGGTAGCCTTATCGGTATCGGAGAGATCGTGCTCCTACCGCTCGACGTGCTGAAGATCAAGAGGCAGACAAACCCCGAGGCCTTCCGCGGCCGTGGCGTACTTGCCATCGTCAAGGACGAGGGGTTCGGACTCTACAGGGGCTGGGGCTGGACGGCAGCCAGGAACGCGCCTGGTTCGTTCGCGGTACGCAACACTTGTCCAGGGGCATGAGGGGATTTCTTTCTTTTTTTTTGACAGGACGTCTTACTGACATTGCCGGGATCGACGATTAGCTCTTTGGCGGTTCCGCATTTGCCAAGGAGTTCCTCTTCAAGCTTGAGGACTACAACAAGGCGACGTGGTTCCAGAACTTTGTGGCTTCTATCGCAGGCTCGTCTGCTTCGTTGGTTGTGTCGGCACCGCTCGACGTCATCAAGACCAGGATCCAGAACAGGAACTTCGAGAACCCAGAGAGCGGCTTCCGAATCCTGTCAAACATGGCCAGGAAGGAGGGCCTGTCGAGCTTCTTCAAGGGCCTTGTGCCGAAGGTATGAATGACCACCATTCAAAAACGGGCACGAATGTGTGAATCAGAAAGCTGACAAAAATATCTCGGTAGCTTCTCATGACCGGGCCCAAGCTGACTTTCTCATTCTGGCTGGCACAAACCCTCATCCCCGCCTTTGACAAGATCCTCGCCCGCAGCTAAGAAGATTGGCACGGGAGGAGGCGAAGAAGGGGGGAAATACGAAACATTGTAATAACATCTGACGAGTGGAAATTTACGGGGGGTTAAAAAAAAGGTAGAAGGCGTTCGATTTATACCACGGATACACATTTTCTTGACATTTGTTGGCGCTGGTGGCAGGGCAGGGGTGGCGCTTGTCTGATGTTTGGGACGAGAGCAACGATAGGTCCAGTGCATCAAGGGCACAGAGGATATAGACCTAGATACCTTGTGTTGAAGCTGATTTTTGTCCAATAAACTCTCGACTCGGTCAAATACGGTTCGTCCTAAAGACAAAAACCCCCTCAGCCTCTGGGAAACAGAATTGA
This sequence comes from Pseudopyricularia javanii, assembly GCA_031001725.1. NCBI lineage: Eukaryota > Fungi > Ascomycota > Sordariomycetes > Magnaporthales > Pyriculariaceae > Pseudopyricularia > Pseudopyricularia javanii. The sequence continues at coordinate 36,615 of JARHUK010000893.1, forward strand.
GAATTGGAGTGACGTCAGAGGCTTTCAGGGGTGAGCACAAGGGTCCTATCAATTTATCTGATCACTGTGATGATAATGTTTACGATTTTGATTCATGAGGTGTTGAACTTTAAGACGCGAACAAACCGCGTCGGAGCATTATCGATATGTAGCCGTGATCAGCGATGCGATGCCGACCTGTGTTGTTTTAGCGCCGTGTTTTTTTTTCTCGTTATACCTGTAGCAATGGAGACATCTACCCTTTCCTCGAATTTGAGTGGGATGAGTCTGGAGAGTTTCAGGGTTTTTTTTCTTTGAGAAAAAATTGGAACAAGAAGAAAAAAAAACATATACCATAATCACTTTCGTATTTTCTTCCATCGTTGTTGGCGTCATTGAAGCCAGTCTGTCGCACAGATGGCGAAATGTACATGTATGCTCGACAGCGGATGCCAAGCACCTGCCCGCCAAAGTGGGGCAAACAAGCCCAGCTTACCGCTGCAATGTGTCGGTTGCCACGGTGAAGCGCCCATGTTTACCTTTGTATTGGGCCGTACTGCAGGCCAAACAACACCAGAGCGACAAAAAGCATCCACGATGGGACAAACCACTATACCGCACCTCTATCCTGAGCCGCCCACCACCCTCTTTCTTTCCCAGTAATAACAAACAAAGTCCGGCCCATACCACACTATACCGGCCTTCTTCCCTTCTGCTTCCAGGTCCCAGATTCCTCAAACCAAAACCCTCCAGACCTGGCCTGTCAAACTTGCGACCGTTGTTTCTCCCAACCTTTACATTGCAGCCTTTTTTTCTCTTCTCTTTGAGCACGAGTGCAGTTATCGAGCCAGCCCAGCACTCCATTCTACCCACCAACTTTGAATTCGCAGTATTCGCTACACCCACCTCAATCTAAGACCTTGAAACCCGTCGGCCTTCACGAGGGTTGTCTAGCGCGCCGAACCGATCCTGTGTCATGCGAAAAGACCACCGCATTCCATCCACCTGAGGCACTCGAGTAGACAAGCCTAGAAGCTATCGAGCATACAATTCAAAACCATCCAAATACATCCCTACAGATATGCCTCCCATAGAAAGGGATGCACCACCCCAGGTGTACGGAACTCTGAGACACCAGCATTCTGGATCACTACCTGACAACAGCAGAGCCCTGGTGCCAATGTGAGTATTCTCCCCATTGCCCTCTCTTCGTCATGAACAGCGTCACGGGCGAGGATGAAGGTTATCATGCTTTCGCCCCCGCATCAAAGAAAGAAAAAAAACTCGAAACTGACTCCCTCTCGCCAAACACAGGTGGGATAGCTCTGACCCTGAGAGGGCGCCTCCGCCACTCCCTCTCAACCCCAACCCACAATCACCGAGCCTTGGCTCTCCATCAAAGCCGGGAACATCGGCGGCCATCCAGTCCGCACATGCGGCACTCACAGAAAAGGCTCGGGAAAGCTCCCTCGGCCCTAGCTCCGCCTCGAAGAGGAAGAGCGAAGTCTCGCCCGAGAGGTCGTCCCTCATCAAGAGCACGCCCGCACACCGTCGCATGCAGTCGCTGCAACCCAGCACGGTTCGGGAATTTGGGTTAATGCTGGAGAATGGTACGGGCGGCCGCGACTCCATTTCTTCCACGCCTCAGTCGGGCGACAAATTTGGCCCGCCCGGCACGCCGAAAGACCCCTTCTGCGACCCCAGGTCCCCCGACGAGGGCAGGCAGTCTGCCCTCTCTCCCTCCCCCGGTCCTAGTTTGACCCCCATCATTCGGCCCATCGCTCGGAGGTCCACTCAGAGCATCCTTGGGGAGAACACGCCACCACAGTCGGCCACGATGCTAGCGCTGCAAAACATGTCCACCCCAACACGAGAGAAGCCGGCGAGGGAGTTGCCGGTTCCGCAGCCCCCTCCCCCCTCTGTCAGGGACCTGCCGGAGACGCCCCTTTCCAATGTCACAAACAACTCGAACGCCTTAGTCAGGCAACAGCAGCCACAGGCCTCGGTGGCCGTGGATTCGCTGTCTCAACAGATCATCAGCTTGACCAATATCGCTACCTCGTTGCAAAAGGAGATGGCACAGCTGAGCCGTAGGAGTAGGGACAATGCAACCGACCTGCTGAGTCTCAAGCAGGCCACAAACACCCGGGATGAGGACATTCGGAAAAGTCTGCGCGATCTTGTCAACAACACCCAGGAAATATCGAAGTCGACGCTCAGGGATCCATATGGCGGCAACTTACTCCTCGACCACAAGCCTCATATCACGCCGTCGTCGACAACCAAGTCTGCGCGGCCATTTTCGCTACCTCGGATCCCCTCACCCAACAGCTTCTCCGCATCCCTGGATGGCGATAGGATGAGTACGCCTTCGCTCTGTGGTAGTGATGTGCCGGCGACTATGGGCCTCTTGGAGAAGATTTTCCGCGATATGGGCACCAAGGACGGGCAGAACCTCCTGGTTGGGAGGCTGTCCGAGCTTGCGGAAAAGCTGTCTGGCATGGCCACAGCAGCCAAGGTTGAGGAGCTGCTCAAGCTTGTCAGGACCAGCCAGGATCAATCAATCGTCTTTTCCGGCGGGAGCGGTAATGGGAACTGGAACACCCCTCCTGGTAGGCCCAGGAATTTCAGCTTCGACGAAGACCCCTCCCCGGCCGCAAGGGAACTCGAATTTGGACGGTCCGGATTTCCGCCCCCAGGGGCCCGGGCTTTGCCAGATCCCGCTCTGCGTGCAGCCTCGGCTCCACCTGTCGGCGATAGCGACGTCAACACCGAAGACATCATCCGAATCATCCGCACCGTCAAGGATAGCGTGGCCCAAGGAGGAGGCCTCACTGCTGAGGTCAAGGCCCTTGTACGGGAACTTCGAGGCGAGGTCCTAGGAATGGGCCGCGAGATTGGAAGGAGGCTGGATGAGGTTCAGACAAAGAAGCCAAATCGTGACGAGAATGCGACTCGAGAAGACATGGCCAAGATTGTCGACGATGGTCTTGAAGAGATGAAGCAGCACATGAACCAGCTGATGAAGGAGCATCGTCGTCAATCTGGCGTCGCTGCGCGTGGTCCTGTAGTGGACTACTCTGAGATCTACAACTCGATGCGAGCCGCCCTCAAGGACTCGCAAACCCTGAACAAGCCTCGAAAGGACGAGTTGACCAAGACTGACGTCATGGAGGCCATTCAGGAGGCTTGGGAGACCTACAAGCCTGACATCCAGGTCCAGCAAATCGGCCTTGAGCGCGACGAGGTTCTCGATTGCTTGCAGGAGGGGCTCCGGGAGTACGCACCCCAAAACGATGTCAACCCAGGTGCCACCCGGGATGAAGTCTTCCAAGCTGTGGTCGAAGGCTTGAAGCACTTTACTCCGCCAAAGCCTGAGCCTGTGCAGACCTTGTCGCGTGAGGAGATCCTCGGCGCCGTTCGAGAGTGTTTGGAGGAATTCGAGTTTCCTGTTGCTCCTTCTGCCATGGGCCCCGAGCTCTCGAAGCGGGACATGGTTGAGGCGGTTCGGGAGGGCCTCGAAGGCATGGAGCTGCCTCAACCCGACATGTCCCTTGCGCACAAGGGCGTTGACATGGATGAGCTTGAAGAACGTCTCCGCGAAATCATGCTCGTCATGCGCGAAGAGTTCACGGCGGTTTCCGAGGAAGCCAAGCAGAACGTGGCTGCCAGCGGGAGGGATACAGAGCAGGTTCTTGGCGCAACCAGGGACGGATTCGATAAGCTGCGACTTGATATTGAGCGTTACGTCGATAGGGTTTCGGGAGCGGCCGGCCAAGAACAGTTCTTGGAAGGGCTCGTCCAAAGTCTTGACATGTTCCGCGAGGAGATTTCAGACCTTGTATCCCAATCATCCAAAAGCTCTCGCCAGCTGCTGACGTCCGAGATCGAAAACCTCCGAGATGCAGTCAATTCGTCGCTCGTCCCGATGTCGGCCATTTCCCCTGCCCACAACGGAGGCAGCAACAAGGAGGTTCTCGAGGCTCTACACGACGGCATCAACAGTCTCCGCAATGAGATGGCCAACAGGCCAATTGCTGGTACCAACGAGGTACTGGACGCCTTGCAGGAAGGTCTCGAAGACCTCAAGGTCTCTATCGATAGGATGGTCAACAAACCGACCGACCTGACAGCCAATGACGAGATCCTCGACGCTCTCAAATCTGGACTTGATGGTGTCAAGTCGGAAATTGGAACCATACGGGAGACGGGCAACGAGAAGGCAGTTGCTGTTATCCCTGACAACAGCGCCGCCATGATCCCTCTTGATGTTCTCCGGCAAGATGATATTAAAAACCTAGAAGGTCTCATCACTCAGCTCCGCACCAAGGTCGAGGGTATTGAGGCTAGCGCCGCTCCCATTTCGCCTGTGGAGTCCAATATCCCTGTCGACGTTCTTCGACAAGATGACATCAAAAACCTCGAAGGTCTCATCACTCAGCTTGGTGCGAAGTTCGAGGGTATGGAGGTTGGCCCCCCTGCTCTTCCGGCTCCCGAGTCCAGTGTTCCTCCCGACGTTCTCCGGCAAGACGACATCAAAAACCTAGAAGGCCTCATCACCCAACTGGGCGCCAAGGTGGAGGGTATCGAGGTTGGCGCCTCTGCTCCACCGCCTACCGTCTCCATCACCAAGGAAGACGTCGCGTCCAAGGAGGATCTCTCAAGTGTTATCTCCATGCTCGAGAAGCTTCAGGAGTCCGTCACCAACATGCCAGCCAGCACTAGGGAGCCCGCCGCCACGGACGCTGCTACGAGAGAGGATGTTGTCGCTATCGAGACAATACTCCGTAACGCCAAGTCACGTCTTGACGACCTTATTGATGGCGAACAGGCTGTGCGCAAAGACCACATCGACGCACTTGAAACTGTCTTGCTGGAGACCAAAGAGTCCGTCGCCGGCCTCGCGACCAAGCTTGATGGTAGCCTTGAAGTTCTTTCACGCCAACAGGATCTCAAGGAGATCGAGTCTTTGATTGCCCAGGTCGCCAACGAGTTTGAGGAGATGAAGGATCGTCATGACAAACAGTTTGATGACCCAGAGAGAGTCACCAAGACGAACATCATGGCAATTGGGGCCGTCTGTTTCGATATCAAGAGTGCTGTCGAGCAGATGGCAAAGACCGACTTGGCAGCGCTTCCCGGCAAAGATGACCTCCAGAAAGTCGAGGACCTCCTGAAGGAGTTGAAGGAGAAAATTTCTGCAGATTCCGAGATCACCGCCAAGGCTTTCGATGACCGCCAGGCGGAGACCGTCGGCGTCAACGAGAGCGTCAAAGAGGTCAAGGCGTTCCTTGAAGAATTCCAAACGTCTATCAAGGAGAAGCTTGAGGCAGGCACAACAGGGATGGAATCCCTCACCAAACTACTCGAGGGCATCAGCGAAACGGCCGGCAAGAGCGCAACGGTTGGTGATGACCTAAAGGCGATGTTTGACGCTGTCAAGCTCGAGTTTGAGGAGTCGCGTGCAGGTGTTGTGGGCATCAAGCTTGAGACGGACGAAAAATTCCAGGAAACCACAGACACCTTGTCCGCCAAGATCGAGGAGAAGATTGGCGAAGTCCTTGTCAAGTACGACACCTTCCAAGCCGAAACGGAGGAGCGCGCCAAGAAAGGCGAGGCCCGCGACCTTGGTCTCGAGGAAGCTGTTGTCGGCACCAAAGCGGTGGCAGACGAGCTCAAGACTCTGATCGACACTCTAGGGGCAACCGTCACAGACTCGCTCGAGAAGATGGAGGAGGCATCGAAGACTGTGTTTAGTCGAGTCGAGGATCTCGTGACCAAGTCGGACGAGAACCACACAGAAGCCAAAGCCCAACACCAGCTCACCCGCGACGAAATCAAAGAAGCGTACGGCGCTGTCGAGGGCCTGCTCCAGGACAAGGTCATTGACTATCAACCCCAGATCCTTGACAGCATCAAGGATGTGCTCCTCCTCGTTGGCCAGCACTACGAGCATTCCAAGTCATCTACTGAGACCATCCAGGAGAAGATTGTCGAGGCCAAGCCCGAAATCCCTATGCTTCCTGCGCCTGAGAAGTACGACGACACCCAAGTCATTGAGCGACTTGACAAGCTTTCCGACAGGTATGACGGCACTCAAGTCATGGAGAGGCTCAACCTGCTTTCGGAGATGTACAACGGTACCCAAGTTATCGAGAAGTTGGACTCGCTGTCCGAGAAGTACAACGGCGCCGAAGTCATTGAGAAATTGGACCTCCTTTCCGACAAGTACAACATCGCCGAAGTTGTTGAAAAGCTTGACCTGCTTGCCGAGAAGTATAACGGCGCGGAACTCGTTGAGAAGTTAGACCTGCTTTCAGAAAAGTACAATGGCGCCGAGGTCGTTGAGAAGCTGGACAGCCTTTCAGAAAAGTACAATGGCGCCGAGATTGCGGAGAAGCTGGACGTGCTTTCCGCAAAGTACAACGGCGCGGAAGTCGTCGAGAAACTCGACCTTCTTTCGGAAAAGTACAACGGCGCTGAGGTCGTTGAAAAGCTGGACAACCTCTCTGACAAGTATAATGGTGCGGAAGTCGTGGAAAGGCTGGACCTTCTTTCAGCGAAGTATAACGGTGCGGAAGTCGTTGAGAAGCTGGACCTGCTCTCAGAAAAGTACAATGGCGCTGAAGTCGTTGAAAAGCTTGACGTGCTTTCGGAGAAGTTTGACAGCGCGGTCTTGTTGACAAAGCTCGATTCTCTCGGCGACACCCTTAGCGACCAAACTCTTCTCTTCAACGACAGGATCGAATCGCTCGCCTCGCTCGCCTCAAAGGGGGAAGAGTCTGCCCTCAAGATCGAAGAAGCTGCTCTCAACAATGGCGACAAGATAGACAAGCTATCAGAGCAGCTTGCTGGTGACAACACGGCCGCGAGCGAGAAGCTTAGCAAGCTGTCGGAGCAGTTTTCTGGGGACAGCACTGTGGTTAAAGAGAAGCTCGACAAGCTGTCAGAGCAGTTTGCTGGCGACAAGACGGCAGTGAGCGACAAGCTCAACCAAATGTCGGACCAGTTTTCTGGCGACAACACGGCAGTGAGCGAGAAGCTCAACAAGCTGTCGGACCAGTTTTCTGGCGATAGCACCGTGGTGAACGAGAAGCTCGACAAGCTGTCGGAGCAGTTTGCTGGTGACAACACCGCAGTGAGCGAAAAGCTCAACCAAATGTCGGACCAGTTCTCTGGCGACAACACGGTTGTGAACGAGAAACTCAACAGGCTCGTGGACCACACCGAGACCGCGGACAAGGCCTTTACCAAGCTCGACACACTGGAGAAGGTCCACCAACAAGTATTGAAGACGGCGGCCGAGGTTTCGGCATTTGTGGCAGCGCAGACACTGCGCATCGCCGACGAGCACGATGACCGCGAGAAGACTTTACAAGAGACCACGCTGGCAATCGAGCGTGGGACTGCGCAAAAAGAGGCACTCAACGAAGACGTCGAGCGGCTTCGGAAAGAACAGGAGCAGCTCAAGCTCAGTGTGCAGAAGCTCCGTGAGGAGCAAGAAGAGCTCGCACGCCAGAGGACGAGGCTCACAGCCGACGTTGCCTCGCTCGAGACTGCCGTCACCTTGCGACGTGAAGAGCTTAGGGAAGTCGAGGATCGCGCCCAAGGGCTTGAGAGGCGAATCCTCGAAGGCGTTATGGATCACTCTCGTGTGCTTCTCATGGCCAAGGCTGGTGGTTTCACTAAGGGTGGCCGCGATGCGATGAGCCGCAAAAGGGTGTCGTTATCCCGGCAGAAGGGCGCAAGCCCGGATGCCTCCAATGGTGTTGAAGACGGCGGGCCGACGAGAACCAAGCGCACTCAGGACTCCAACAAGGTGCGCACGGTACCGATAAATATGGCATTGGCTTCAGTCACTGCCAACCGGAATACCCTGGCGGCACAACCTAACCCCGGGCCACAGGCCCGCCGTATCGTCTCTCTAAGCCAGATCAACAACAACGTCGCTTCCGGTGGTTTCAAGCGTAGTCAGAGTGTCCGCCAGCCTGGCCGGCCTGGAATGAGGAAAACCAGCTGGGCAGGCTCGCGGGACACGACGCCGGTGCCTGCTATCCCCAAATCCTATGGTGATCTAGGCGAGGAGGATAAGGAAAATAGCTTGCCGAGGCGCCTGAGTGAAGATAGTCAGGAGGGCAATCTTTCTCGACAGCCGACACCCCATGAGGCCGCCATGGCCATGGTCCTAGCCGACCAAATCACTCCCCCGGCTACGGAGCTGGACCTTGACACGAGTAGAGATGATGATGCCGAATCTCAACTGAGCGACGCCGACACACTGCGTCGGACCAGCATGGGGAGTTCCGTCCTCACTGGGGCGGAGAGCTCCATCGCCGGGACTTATGACCCATCTGCGAGCGAGCGAGACGACGACGACGACGACTATGATTCTGAGTTTGACGACGCATCAAGTCAATGGACGGAGTCGCAAGTTGGGACGATGCCTAGTGAACTCAGTTCAACCGGGTCGGAGCTTGTTTTACATGAGCGTTAGTTAGTGTTGTTTGTTTGAAGGGGGGAAAGGAGTACTGGGGAGCAGTGGGTAATGGTTTGGGACCAGGGACTTGTTTAATTGTATAGGCGTATAGTTTGCGTGTTTGTCTTGTTTTTGGAATTGGTGTCTTTTTCCCAAAATTGGTAGCATACTCTTTGTCGAACAAAAGGATGCTATTGCTGCGGACTGGATGGATAGGTGTAATTGAGCGAACTTGTTTGTGTTTTTGTCTATTCAAAGGTTTCCATCATGGGTATTTGACGTGTTCAAAAATTTTGCTGTGCATAAGGGAGACCGAGATTAAGATGGGTTTGATTAGGGATCTTTGTACATGCAAACAGAGATGCTTCGTCCTTTGCCCGAGTAACAACATATGGTCTTCTGTCTCGATCGTTTTCCGAGCATATTAGGACTGACTTTGCTATTACTCAAACCATAAGAGCAGGGTATAATATCGAAAAAAAACCAAACAATGTAACAACGTGAAAGGAGCCTCAGCCCAGTCCATGCAGTGCGTAGTACTCCTTGCTATCCGGAAAACGAAAAATAGAACCAACAGAAACGAGTAGATCATCCATGTTGCCAAACCAGTGCTACAACCCCCCCTGTTGGAGCTCTCGACCCGGAACGCCTCGCTCAGCCGTATAGAAAGAGAATAGAGAAACAAGACTCAAAAATATCAAAAAGGACAAGTGGCTGGTTTTGTTTTCTACGGGGTAGAAAAAATAAGAAGAAGATGCTGTTTGAATTAGGCATTCATGAACCGCTCGTCATCGTCAACCTCGTCATCGTCGGCGCCGGCCAGGCCAGGCTCAAAAGTGACTCGGGGCTGCTGGCCCGTCGCCGTCCATGACCGTGCCAGCCTACTACTGCCGACCTGACGGCCTGCGTTGCCGCCACCGGTCGGCCCGAGGAGGCTCCTGCCGCCCCGGGCGAGGAGTACGGGGGGCCTTGCCGACGACGACCCCTGCTGCTGCTGCTGCGGGGGTGCGTACTCCTGGCGCAGCTGCCGCTCCATCGGAGACGGAAGCGGCGCCATGGGCGTCGTGGTGGACGCGAGGGGCGGTCGCGCCGCGGGGCCGCCCTGGAACCTCGTGGGCGTGTTTACCAATATGGCCGGGGCGGGGGCGGACGTTCGGCCCAG
>JARHUK010000894.1:0-11544 GCA_031001725.1 Pseudopyricularia javanii
CTTTTATATGGTAAACATTTGTTGGATATATTACGCATCGATAAAAGCAGCTATACCTTTTAAATTAGAAATGTAAGTTATTATTGGTAATACTAGCTTTTTTATCAGATCTCAACTAATAGAAATAAAAAATGCGGCTGTTATTAGGTTTTTTGGTTTACATACAAATTGTATGGGAAATAAAAGTCGCCAACTAAATGCGAAAATACTCGCCCTATATAGCTTCAATTACGGTAATGTTTTGGAGATTGATATAACTTTTAAATAACTATCCAAATTATATTTTAGAAAGTTGGTGCGACTTTTATTCGATTTTCTACAAATCCGAAAAATCGCGTTTTTTGGTGTGAAAAGTGATCCGCCTGGGGGCCCTCCGACTTATCACATGCTGCACCATACGTAGTTGTAAGCAGGACGAACCCCATCAGCCCGGAACCGCTCTATATCGTAGATAATTACGCGCCATGATAATTGTTCTTGTCTGAAGCGCCTATTGTACCTGTCCCATTAAAAAGGAAACTTTGAGTTCTCCGATATATCCAGACTGATATCTATGTTCTATCAGAGCTCGGGTCAGCTAATTATATTGCGAATGCACCAGTCCAAAGGTCTATTAATAAGCTTCGCTTCCCTTTACTTATCTATGTAGTCATCCTGGTTCTGCCCCTGCTTCTGGAGTTGCACAGGACAGCAACTTTGGTCTTCCATCAATACAAATTAACGAGGAGGGAGCCAGATGATGCTGTAGCGAGCCAACAATAGGCTGAGCCAGATACAGGACTCGCGTGATGGCATGCTGACATGTGGTGGGATCGAAGCCACACCCTAAGAGAGGAATGAATCCCTCGATATAAGAACTCGGGGGAGGAGATACCTATAGTGTGGGCACCTGGCCCAATGGCATCTACCTATAACCCGAGTAGATATTCTCCCTCGGTCGAATCATGGCCTAAATGAAGCCCAAAGATGCATCACTACGGTATATTATGATGTTTGCCTACGTTGTGATGATGTCGTCAAAGCCAGGTCTTGTTTCGTACCTCTCTCTCTCTAAACTTGAAGTGGTGATGCCATTGCCTGCCTCATACTTGCTGGTCATTGGCCCAAGTCAACTTGGTGGCGCCTTAGGTAACCTCTGTTACTATCTTTTACTCCTTACCTTTGCGATGGGCGTAACCTGGTCAGACTCCCATACTAACTCGGGCAAATTTAGCTACGGATTCATCACTGCTAAAAAGGCAGCCTTCCCCTCGATCACTTCACGAAACGAAATTTAATAAATCTTACGACATTGGTAAAATCTGAAGAAAAACAGCTGATGTTTGCCTGCTAGGTTCCATTTTGACTAGACTGATAGTACAAAAGTTCAAGACTAAAGACCGAGAAAATAACAGAACATGAACACTCCGAAGTCCCCACCACCGGCACTGGGCCTCTATGTTCCAGGAATAGTCCCCGAAAAGACCCCGCGCAACAGCGCTTGGACTGTCTTAAACGCGGTGAGTGTTGTCCACTACCGTGGCGGGCGCCTGGGCCTGGTTCTGCTCTTCCTGCACCAGATCCTCCTGGAGATCCTCATCGGTGATGCCAGTGATCTTGGTGACGATCTTGGCGGCGTAGATGTCGGCCGAAACGTTGACGGCCGTGCGGAAACGGTCGACAAACCAGTCGATGGCAACGATGACGGCGTACATGCCCGTCATAGGGACGTTGACCGAGTTGGCGATCATGACGGTAAGGACCAGTGACGACGACGGGATAGGAGTTGTGCCAATCGATGCGAGGGTGGCCAGGAGGACCATGATGACGTACTGGGCGCCGTTCAGCACGATGCCCTGAGTCTGTGCCAGGAAGACGACACAGCACGGGAAGTAGATGGCAGTTCTGGAAAATTTTTGGATTAGCACAGAGTTTCATGGGAAGGGTAATGGACTTCCAAAGACTTACCCGTCCATGTTGATCAGGCAACCAAGAGGAACGCTGAACTTGGTAACGGTCTTGGGAACACCACGCGCCATTGCCTCCCGGATAGTGACGGGAAGCGTGGCAGCCGATGAGGCGGAACCCCAGGCAGTGATCCAGGCCGGCGAGCACTTGGCCCACATGGCGTAGGGGTTCTCACGGACAACAAAGAAGAAGATGGCGGGAATGATGATGAACAGATGCAGGAACATTCCGGCGAGCGCGGCACCGATCAGGACGCCAAGGTTCACGCCAATGTCGGCAATGTTGAGCCTAAGCAGGTTGGGCAGGATCAGGAAGAAGACACCAATGGGTGCCAGCTTGATGAGGAAAGTGATGACCTTGGTGATAAGCTTCTCGACCTCCTCGACGGCCTTGATGATGGCGCCCTTGGGGTTGATGAGGTATCCGACGACAACCGAGACGATAAGAATGGAGAGAAGCTCGTTTTGTGCCAGCGACGCGAAGATGTTTTGCGAGACAAACGACTGGAACATCTGCACGACGACAGTGTGCGGCTCGAACTCGCTGCGCTCGTCGGCAAGCTTCTTCTGCTCCGCGGTCATGCCAAGGGCGTCGCCTCGCACCTCGACCATGAGCTTGCGCCAGCCGAGGTCGACCAAGATACAAGTGTGAACAATGGCAATCATCGTCGTCAGGACGTAGTAGCCGACGGTCCACTTCGCCAGCCTGGCGGCGCTGCCTCCTGTCATCTCGCGAAGCCTGACCACGGCCATGATCATGGCAGTGATGATGAGGGGCATAACGACGGCCTTGAGAGCACGCAGCCACAGGTCACCAGGGATTCCGATGATGGGGGAAACCCACTCCGGTATGTCGGATACCTGGGTTGTGACGATCATGCCAATCATAATCGCGATCAATGCTGCAACAACAATCTGTATGGCCGAGCCAGGGGTTTTGGCTGAAGCGACCAGCCTGCGGTGAATTGGCCGCTTCTGCGTCTCCTCGACGAATCCATTGTCTCCAGTCGGCGAGCCAGAACTGTACGAGTCCTGCCTCGCGGCATCGTTGCCCGTCGCAATCTTCTTTTCGTCGGCCGACGGGTAAGCCTCGGTTGGCTGCGCTGGGATCGACATCTCGGCGGTTCGGCTGGGAGAATGTGCCAATTGCGGTGGGAAGGAATAAACAGAAGACCAAGAATTGGACAGACCAGCAAGGCGGTGGTGTCAGCACAACCTAATGTGAGCACAGGTGGGCGATCAAGTAAAGATGCAGCCTGACCTATCGAAAGCCTTGAGGGGTGAAGAGAAGGGGAGGGATGGCTCAAGAAGCGCAGGAAGACGATGGGCTATATATCGGGGTCCCTCATGATAAGGGCATATTACCACGAGCTCGGTCCCCAGATTGGAACCTCATTCGGGACAAGAAGGTTATCAGCGGCCGGTCGAATCGGCTTACCGAATCGCCACTTTGGTCGTCCTTATTGCCTCAAGGGATCCGGTATCCTGGGGCCGTTTGCGCGCTGTACATTTTGTTACGCGAGAAATCAGTCTTCAATCTAACCCCACCGATAGCCAGATTACACCACTCCGCTGGTATCCTGGGGATTTGGGATTGGGGAACAGGGGAAGTGTGTGGCGCCGAGATTCCTGGACGGCCACCAACGCGTTCTGTCTAGGAAGGTCGGTGGACCAATGTGGAAAGACGTTTGGGTTCCAAGACCGATGGCGTACAATTGTCTCACGAGAGATCCTGGCTGGCGGTGTGGAGGACGAGCTTGGCGACGGTGGGAATGAAGGAGGAAACGGTGCATAAAACAGGGTCGTTGCACCCTCCCCCATGCAAAGAAGGTCGAGGGAAGGACTGTTATGAACCAACAAAAAAGAGGCAAAAAGGGGGCCCGCCCATTCTCCCTTTTCACGCGACCGAGCTGATAGATAGACAAGCACGCCGAGACACACTCTCCAGCCCGGCCACGGGCGGCCCGCCACCGTCGGCCGATCATGACCTGTTTTGTTTAGACCGCGTCGCACAAGGCTTGAGAAGACGCTTCAGGGGCCGCTGCCAACGTCTAGAAGCGGAGTTTTGTTTTATTTTTCTGGCTTGCGATTTCCGATGCTTTAATATGGCGTCGTCTCCGCGGGGAAACATCCAGTTTTACGACTTTTTGCTTTGCTGGATCGCAATTTCTATGCTACGGAACGGACTACTTATTTGGTGAAAGCTAGACGTCAAACCCGGAACAGGCGGCACGTCGACACGGCGCCCAGATTCTCGGCAAAGTCTTGGGGCGGATCCGAGTGGATATGCCGAGATCTTGGCTGAAGCTGTGATCCAATCACCGGATGCGTGGCGGTCCAGTCCAGGCCAGTTCTCTCCAAAATCTCCCTGCGGCGCCCAGAGGTTGGTCGACCAAGGATGTCGCCCATATTTGTGCTGTTTTGATGATATGTCACCTGCTCGTCTGACTTGCCAGCTCAGCCCCCCGTGCTGTAGATAAAGTACAGACAAATCCTTTGCCTCTCGGTGAGAGAAAGCGTTGATAGAGGCTCGGCGCCGCGGGAAGGGCTGAGAATGGCTTCCGTATGTGGCAGCAGGTCACGCTGGACTTTGTTTGTATGTATGATACTTGTCTTTCCACCTTCTTCTCTTTCTGCTTTCCTGGTGATTATTACTATGCAGCTATCCTGGAATCCTTGTATACGCCCGCGCCTAACAACGGTTTCTGTCTCGACAGCCTCCCCCATGAAAAAAAAGATTACGGGGTCCATGTCCTTCATCCAATTCAGGCAATTCGCATCCGATTGAATATCCTTCATCACATGTGGTGTTGGTCAATGTCAAAGAATCATCAAACCGATAAGAATGGCCTTCAGATGGCGGAAGTGGAGATGTTTGCGGCGTCGCCTGTCGATATAGCTGCGCAGCCCATGTCGTGGACTACGAATGCCAATGTTGCCAGGGCAGATAAGCACCCAAGGCGCCTAGCCACAGTCCTCTTTCTCACTCCGATAACCAAGCTCTCCGCGTCTTGGCCTCAAGTAGAGTCGTACTCACAGAGCTTACGTACTGCGAAGTGCGGGTGCCTACACGTGGTTGACCTCCAAGGGTCGACCTCCAAAGGGGGATCCCTCCGAACAATATCAGCAAACAGTGGAGTCTAGCTGAAATTATGGTTGCGCCGCAACGACTCTGTTAACTGCTGGCGGGCGGGCACGTCGTGTGCGCCCCTTGCAAACCGTACGCAACAAGACCGTGCTTTGTGCACTCCATTGTATTGTATCAACTCCTCAAACATTATGTGCAATCTGCTAGAGCTAGGGTGCGGCCGGTTCCGTGCTGTCTGGAGGTCACGAAATAGCCTCATCCGAATAGCCGGGTCTTGAATCGCGCAGCAGCCCATGTCGTCGGGTGTTTTTTTCAACTTCTCCACGGACCATCCGGTGGCCTCGTGCTCAATCAACCCCGAAGGATGTACATAAGCCCTAGTCAGTGGATCTAGACAAGGTTGGAGTGGAGCGGATCGAGCATAAAGGAAAATGCTACTGATATCAGTTGGGATTCAGGGACTGCAGATGGACGTGCTTGATGGTTGGTTTGTACTTGCAGTACCTCATTTGGTATTTGGAAAATCAAACTGCCGGGGTATTTATACGAGCATACCCAGCACCAACAAGTGTTTAAAAGAGAAGGCTTTACCAACATAGGCATGCTTGTTATTTTTTAACAAAGTCCTGCAGCATTTCAATCTGGCTGAGTATGAAAATGAATTCGTATGCTATTTGGAGGCGGATGCACAATGCAAACTCACAAAATGCTATCAGAGATAATACTTCCTTCCTGGTAAATGAGCCCCTGTATTAATAGGTTCAATAAGTTATAAAAGAGTGGCCTTTATACCACTGACACATATATACGTTATGTGCCCATTTTCGTAAATGTGCGGCATTTTTGTAAAGTGCTCAAAATCGTCACCCCCTTGATTCTAGCACTCGCTATACTCCAGGCAGACCTAGCAACCAAGCACCTCCCCAATAGCCCATAGTTGCGACATGTTTCGCCTTTGACAGCACAAGATGCAGACTAGAAATGGATCGGCACCCAACCCATACAATCCGCACACCTTCAAGTCTCCTATATCAGCGTTGTCGCCATCACCTCCTTCTTAGCAGCGACGACATTGTCTATAGGCTCCCCATAACGAGCTCATTCCGCAATGGAGCAACGTTGTTGGTGAGGTGTGCGCCTTTAACTTTACAGTGTGTAGGTCGTCTCGACGGGGACCGGAAGCTGTGCGCGTAAGTTGTCTGATAGGGAAGTAGGGCAGCTGATGGCAACTGTCTTCTTGGTGCCGACTTTGTAAGTGCTGGAAAGTCGCACATAGGGTTCGTGCACGCCGCATTACTCTTGTAACCTAAGCAGCAAGTGGCGTACCGATTGTCAGTACAGGTCCAGTTGCCTGACGCCTGAGCCCCCTCCATAAACCTGTCGATCTGGCTGAGAACTTGTTCCAAGATTGACTTTTGATAGGCCTGGGACTTGCTGTCGTATCCGTCCATCACGATTCTGTCATAGTCAGTCATGGCGTCGCCAAGGGTGTCAAGCTGCGTCTGGAGGAGGTACTTGTCGAGGCAGTGTGGCGGGATGCTCGAATTGCCCCCTTCGACTTCCTCCAGTGTGTGGTATTTGGACGGGCAAGGAGGGAGTGTTTCGCCTATGACCAGCTCGTCTACCTCATCGTCAAGATCTCCACTATTTACAAGTTAACACTTGGCATGTCCGGCTTCATGGTAGACATAACTGGACGTGGGGCTCTACTGTGAAACTCACTCTCCGGAAGGCGACAGCAGCCACGCATTAATGACAGAAGTAAATCGATGATCGTTAGTTTTGATGTTATCCTTGGCAGGAATGGGGTCGGATCCCTTTGCGTCAAGCATGTTGGTTGTCCCAATGGTATAAAGGTTATAGAACCAGACCTGTCCACTGCCTTGCAAGCTGACGAGTCGCTTCTGATAGGTTTGTGTGTCGATTCAGGTCTGCGTGTAGTCATTGAGCCTGAAAACTTCTTTGAATTACCTACCACAAGGGGCTATAAATGGAGACGGCCCGTCAGGCTCCGAGCCGTATTCCGACCCATACATCGTGCTGTCCCACGCCCTCAACAACCTGTCAAAGTTATCCGCTTGAACTTCAGGGATTTCCACGTCTGGCCAAGGGCTCACAATCGTAGTGCGAAATTGGACCGGGTTGTGAGCTGTGTACCACATATCCAGCAGAGATATCCAATCCTCAAGGAAGGTCGCCCTCTCCTGTTCGAGCGATGAGTATGGCGTCGGATGTGTTTCCAGGTGCTTTAGAGTTGCGATATCGACGACTTTACCAGCAGTGATCCAAAAGAAATATTCGGAGTCCTTCGATTCGAGTGCCAGGTATTGGATGGGTGGATCGTTTGCATCAGGCCAGACACCCATGTCGAGGGCGTGTAAGCAGACGGTGTCGATATCGTAGTTCACCAAGTTGTGCAATGCCGGTAGACCATCGCAGGGTGGGAAGGTTTCCTCGGTATAGTGGTGTTGGAGATGCGACCTCGATTCCGCGCAGGCATGTAGAACAGCCGGCGGAGTTGATTGGGCGTGAAGATACTTGCATCTTCCGATAAGCACGCGCCGGGGCTCCATGGTCAGTTCCCAAATGCGTTGGCGCAGCTTGAGAGGCAGCCGAGGAAAGGGGTGGAATAATGCCATTGCAACTATCAGCCTAGCGAGGCCCAGTTGTAGAGATGATGGTGGTTGAAAAACTTGGAACTTTGGCTAAATGAGTGTAGAATAGAAGCAAGAAACAAAGGTAACCAAAACAAAAATGTATAGACATAGTTGTAGGTATCAAAGCTGAGCCAACTGTATGCTTATCAACAGACAATGCTTCCAGCATCAAGTTTTGCTGTAGTTGCTTCAGAGACGACCGATTGCCTGATGTGGACATGGCTCTCGATACTCTCTGCACCGCTGACCCCATAAGTTGTAAAGTGGTAGTAGTAGACTGCTCACGAGATGGTTGTTTCGGTCTCCTATTTTGCCCAACAGACCAGTTGGGCGTTGTGCCAAAGGGAGGTGAGGCTGGCGAACGGACAAATTCCTGCAAGGACACCCCTGACACCCAATAGAGGAAAGGCCGGTTCTATCTCAAATCACGGATTTATGGGCTAGTGGCGTGGTGATTCGGTGCCATATGGCTGGTACTTCCCTTTTCCTTGTCGCCTTGTTATTGTATCCGATTTGTATGGCCAATGTCGAGTGCGTACCTGCCGGCCACCGTGCTGAACAAAGCAGTTATCGCTTCCGACCGTTCTGTCCAGGGCTCCTAACACGCCCTTGATGATCAAAGGTCGCAAGGGCCACCAGTGCTAGGTTGTCGAGTACTAGCGAGATGGGAAGGAGTTCCTCAAGGACCTACGCAAGCAGACCGCCGAGGAGGTGAAGAATTTCAAGTGCACGTTGAAGGAGCTTGTTACAAGAACGGGATCGGGCAACTTTGGACATGCGGACCAAGGGCAGCGTCAGTATCGCCAGCGGCGCTGCCCAGGCCACGTCTCCCTACTCCGCATACGGCGCCGGAATGGCTATATGCGACGAATATTTGATACCTCTCAGATCACAAGGCAGTTGGGCATGCCCTGCTTGTTTACGAGGCGGGCCAGCTTAAGCACAGCAACGAACAAGTCAACTAGACGTACTTTATGGGGAAACTCTTCCTCCACTGGCCGTTCCACATATTATTAATATGCGATTTAATTCTCGATTGGACGCCGTTAACACAGCAAATCATCAGGCGCATGAACCCTATCTTGGCTTCATTGGATGTTATAGGAAAATATAACATTTTATTAAGGCCTTCTACTTTAGAGTTGTTGGCGCTCCTGTGATTTCCCAAGTTTATTATTGTTCCTATTACCTGTATCATTTTCCCTTGGACGACCTCTAGCGACTATGGTCTCTTAACATCCTTCATTTATCGGCAACGATACTTTCTATCCCCGTTCAAAAGACCATCCCGGTGCGCGGTAACAAGTTCAAAATGTAAGTTAGTTTAAAGCAGGAACTTCTAGATTCACCAATTCCAAATCCATGCAACGACAGATTTTGGTTGTCAATAGGGCTCGGCTCCATTCGCAAATCTCCCACCATATAAGTAAAAGACTCCCAATTCCATCGGTAAGATATTTTCAAAACCCATCTGGTCTGGGTCGGTTTATGGAAGGCTCTCCCAGCTGTAAGCTGGGAGAATAGTAGTAGATGCCTTGTTTATAGCAACCTAGATTTCTTCGTACAAACCTAATCACTTTTTTCATTCAAGCTTTAAGCATATAATGCTTATTGTGTCGAACTTTTTGCATATGCACATAGAACGCTAGCTGAAGTGACGATAGTATAAATTGAAAAGGTGAAAACCAAGCCCTGCTCTTTCATTAGCTTATGTCACAATAACTTAGTCACCGGGACAAATACCATTATTGCCCCATACCCAGGACTAGGACAAGTATATCTCGTTCCCAGAAATATATATCGTAAAGGTGTCAGTGGTATATTCCAGCTATTCGGCGGCATGGAAGTGCTGCTACCATGTATCAGCATACTCCTTTCAACAGTAGCCAGGAAACCATGCTTGATATCACACATAATGTTATTCGTTGCTAGAAAAGCCGGTATACTGGGTCTCCCAGCATCGGTATACTAGTGAGGAAATAGACTCTATTCACTGCTATTGTTGACAATTACAAACCTCAGTAGCGCGTTTTGATGCAGCTTTTTCACGTAAACGTTGATAAAAATAGACGCATATCTACTTGATTAGCATGAGTATGACACATTCGAAGGAGAAGCCCTACCTCCATACGCATGGCCAGAAAGCACAATCAGTATTTGACTTTCTGTTACAACTTGGGACTATAAGAGAATATCCCATTGTTAGAGAGTCCGTTTTTCTGACGATTTCCTCAAACCATTTATCATCGTAACGTATATACAGACATAAGCTGCCTCCCTTCTCACAAGACTATACTCTCCTACCAAGCTTATGATAACTTCCGTCCTTTCTTTACCACGCCTCATCTCTCTATCAAAGAGATTATAGATTTGATACCCCTTCAACGTCTTACACCCTTTGCCCCACACATACACTCTCCCAACCCGACACAATGGCCGGAAATGTCTTCCTTGCCAGTATCTCCCGCCCAGAAAATGACGGATTCTGCCAGGTCTCCGTTCTCGCTCGTGCTGAGCCAGCCATCCCTCCAGACACAACGGCCGGCAATCTGTTCCTTGCCAAGATCTCCCGTCGAGGTAACGACGGGTCCTGCCAGGTCTCCGTTCTGGCTCGCGCTGAGCCAGCCATCCCGCCCACCGAGGATAGAGAGGGTAGCGAAGAGGTGGAGGATGCCACACTTTGGGGTGGAGACGACGATGCATCCATACTTTTGGAGGGTGACGACGAGGATTCTTCTCTCTGGGGCGAAGAAGATGACGAAGATTCTACTCTTTGGGGGGGAGAAGGTGACGAGGATTCTTCTCTCTGGGGTGGAGAAGATGACGAAGATTCTACTCTCTGGGGCGGAGAAGGTGACCAGGATGACGCTATCTGGAGTTGTTACCAGGAAGCCGGTCTCTGTGAAAGCAACGAGAATGCCCAGAGCCCAGAGCCCAGGACGCCCAGCGCAGAGGCCCGTCCCACCTTGTGCCTACCGCCGGCACCTGCACAGATCGAG
The DNA here is from genome assembly GCA_031001725.1 of Pseudopyricularia javanii. Classification (NCBI taxonomy): domain Eukaryota; kingdom Fungi; phylum Ascomycota; class Sordariomycetes; order Magnaporthales; family Pyriculariaceae; genus Pseudopyricularia; species Pseudopyricularia javanii. The sequence continues at coordinate 10,691 of JARHUK010000894.1, forward strand.
TCTGCCACCACTGCGGCAGCACCCACAGCCGAACCCAAGCCGGCACTGCAGACGACCCTCGCCCCCGCTGACATCCCCTGGTTCTTTCCTCTGCCTCCAAAGGCCGCCGCCACTGCCCCTGCTGTCCCCGCCCCCATGAATTCGTCCCTTGACGATCTCATGGAGATTGACAGCACCGAGTATGTCGCCTCTACCAAGGCGTCCTCCGGGTCCAACCCGGCTCTCGAGGTTGGATCGTCGGCCACGGATCCGATGGTCATCGACGACATCAGCGACGACGACGAAGGAATTTCTGGTGCCAGCATGACCCCCGCCCCGACCTCCGCCACCATGGCTCCCCAGCACGCCAAGGGCAAAGCCGTTCTCCAGCCGCCGCCCGAGCCCGAGATCACGACTAAAGAGGAGTGGTTCCAGCGATCCCGGGCGCCCAAGATCACTGGGATCGACATCTTCGCCCCGATAGGCCGGGTCTCCATCGGCGGCGCTGCCAAGCCCAAGACTGAAGAGGCGTTGTGTCACTGGGAGCAACGTGATCTCAGCAAGGCCGCAACCAAGGAGCGGAGGGCGGCTAAGAGGAAGGCCATCGCCGGCGAGAGAAAGGCGGCGAAGGCGGCTGCGAGGGCCGAGAAGATGCGCCAAGATGAGGCCGAGAAGCAGAGGGTCCGGGACCAGAAGGAGGCCGATAAGGCTGCAGCCGCGGAGAAGGACAAGGCCAGAAAGTTAGCCGACAAGGAGGCGCGGGCGGCCAAGAAGGCAGCTCAGCAGGCTACAAAGGCTACAGCAGCTAAGGAGGAGATGGCTCGCAAGCTGGCCGACAAGGAGGCGAAAAGGGCCGCAACCAAGAGGCCGACTGC
>JARHUK010000895.1:0-12188 GCA_031001725.1 Pseudopyricularia javanii
GTTGTATTGTACGTAGTGGTTATTCCTCGGTTCAGATGCCGGGTGCTACGACTGTAGTTCCGGGCGGCAACTTCGTGGTTACCGTTTTATTTTTATATTTTTATTTTTATTTATTTCGCATTGTTTGATTCGAATGGCCGCTTACAAGGAGGACAAACGTTATGTCCTGTTGCTCGTTAAAGATCAGCATCACCCCCTGATACGCCAGCAGGTTCGTCTGATGAATCCCACGTCTGGGATGGGATGGCATGGCTATCGGCAGTCTGTCAGGGCTTCCCATGCATACCATTTTCATTCTCCGTTATTATCTCCAAGCATAAACCACTTACAAGTCCTTGATTTTCCCATTTTCATTTTTTCCCCCCCTGACAACGTATACACACCACGCAAGGTCTAGGCCAGGTGCATACGCCATGCCTGTCAACACGTTGTCGTCGCTATAGCGTACGAGTACGAAGGAACTCAGGGTGCCAGCCCGCACATGAATATGGAGAAGGCATTGCATTGCGACCGGAACCGAGCCTGAACAAGGGACCTGAGGGGGCAGGCATCGACCAGGCCAGGGCACGCAGCGCAGACCAAAAATCCAGGCCGTTAATTAAGAGGGTTTGTGCTCCCTGAAGAGCGGGCCGGGCCAGCATGAGTAGTCAGTCAGATGCATCGGATAGGGGGCAAAGGAGACGATCCTCTCTTCCCGGGCAGGGAACAAAAGACCAGGCAAAAAAGAGTGGGATGAGAAGAAGGGGGGAAAATTGACAGGTTGGACCCTGAACCCAGAGACCGTTCCCGTCGTCTAAAAGCCAAAGACGCGGTTTAACCCTCTTCCAACTCCATTTCCCATCACACCTCGGTTCAATTTTATGCGAGCTTGATTTGGTTTTTGGTGTGGCGGGACGACATTTCTGTGTGCTATTTTTTTTCCTTTCTCATTTGGTTGGTACGACCCATTCTTTGAACATACGACTCCGACGTACTGCATACGTTACTTTTAATTCCGTCTACACTCTTTTTTTATCACAAGACAGCACAAAGGCGGAAGACGGTGAACAGCTCAAGCGTAACAACATAGCGATTTTATTCGCCTGCCGTTTGTGACAAGCGCCTCAGCAGAAGCAGCCGAAGGCCTGCTACAACAAGCAAGCGAACTTGGCCGAGTCTCTTTTGACCGCTATTCAGGACCTACCGGTCCTACTAGGCGGACTTAACCTCTTCGGTCTCTCCTAGTTAGTTGGGCCAGACAGAGAAACCTAGGGAGACATACAGACGAAAGCAAAACGCACAGCACGAAACAATTGACAGGAGGGCGGGTTTTGAGCGCGTGTTGGCTCAACGATGCGCCGGATACGGCAAGCTCTTTCGAGAATGGGCGGCAAGAGCAGCAAGCCGTCGTCCGGCGGCGGCGGCGGCGGTAGCGGGCAGACGGTGCCGGAGAAGGCGCAGCGCGTGCAGCAGCTCCGCGACGGCCTCGGCCCCAACCCTCACCCTCACCAGCATGCCGGCAGCAGCACCGTTGCGCTCTCGCGCAGCGCCACGACGTCGCAGTCGCGCCGCTCGCTGGCCATTGACCAGGAGCCCGACGGACCCGGGGCCCTCATCATGTACGACGGGAGCCGCGAGGCCGGCCGTGGGCTGACAACCGCCAACACCAACACCACGGGCGTGAGCGTCTCCAGCACGGCGTCCGGCGAGAAGGACAAGGGCATCGACATCGTCCTGGTGCACGGCGCGGGCGGAGGCCGGACGCGCAGCTGGACCCGGGACGGCGTCTGTTGGCCACGGGACCTGCTACCGCGCGAGCTGCCTCCCAACACCCGCGTCGTCAGCTGGGGCTGGCGGCTCCCCGACAGCGTGGCTGCGCAGATCGCCGAGTCTGGGCCCTCGGCCAGCGTCTACGCCCAGCTTTGCAACATGGTCAGCGATCAGCTGTCCATGGACCTGGCCCGCATCGACGGCGATTCCGAGCGTGACATCATCTTCATCGCGCACGGCGTGGGTGGCCTGATCGTCAAGGATGCCCTGTCCACCACGGCCGTGTCGCAGGTCTTTGGCAAGCGGACAGAGCTTGGAAGCATCTACCCGCGCACCGTCGGTGTCATCTTCCTGGGCACGCCCCACAAGGGCCACGGCAGGATGACGCTGGCCCAGTGCGCCGCCGTAGCCGCCAGGCTGGACTGTGCCGAAAACAGATCCAGCAGTGGGCAGCAGGACGACGCCTTCTTCCGCCTGATGGCCGAGAGCAACGAGCTCCTCGAGACGCAGCGCGGCGAGTTCGCCCTTATCTCCCGTGATATGCCCATTGTCTGTGTACGGGAACAGCTGGCTACCGCAGCCAGAGGTTCCGAAATGCTCCCCAAGGGATGTGGCTTCCTCGACGGCATGAACGCCACCACCGACGACATCTTCCGGGACCACAACGGTCTGGCCAGGTACAGCGACAGGCAGGACCCGGGCTACTTTCAGCTGGTGGGACACATCAGCAAGTTGACGAGGCGGACGCGGTTCCAGGACACCGAGGCGGGCATGATCCGCAGCAGGGGTAAGTAAACAGCGGCGGTGAGGTCTTGCTGCACAGAAGAGGAGGATGTATACTGACCGCATAATGCAGAAATCCTCGACGCACTCCACTACGACATGCGCGAGAACGAGAACAAGGCAAACGAGGAGCTCAGGCAGACGTCGGCCTGGATTCTCTCCGCCAAGGACAGCCGGGAGAACGGTGCCGGCGAGAATGTCCCGGGTGCCTTTGACCAGTGGCTCGAGGACCCGAACCAGGCCGTCTTCTGGATCAGCGGCAACCCGGGCTCGGGCAAGACGACGCTGATGCGCCATGCGTTCCACGACCAGGCCACTCGCGAGCGACTTCATCGGTGGGCCTCGAGCGGCGTCGATGAGAACACGAGACGGCGCGACAAGCCCGAGCTCCTCATGGCGGCCGTCTTCCTTTTCGAGGCCGGCAGCTACGTGCAAAAGTCGCGAGAGGGTATCCTCAGGGGCATGCTGTACCAGATCCTCAGCCAGAAGCCCGAGTTCATCCCCATTTGTTTCCCGTCCTTTATGCAGGGCCCTTGGCCTCCGACGGTGCCCTTCAACACGTCGGTCAACCTGTCGCAGGCCTTTTACCAGCTGTTTGCGCGCATGTCCAAGACGCTCAGGCTGTGCATGTTCATCGACGGCCTGGACGAGTACCGCCTGGCTGAGGGCGCGCAGGCCCAGCAGGACAACCCCCACAACAACAACAACAGCAGCAAGTCGGCGCCGCGGGGCAGCAACGTGGCCAAGCACACGCGCTACTCGGTCGACGAGCTGGCGGGCGATACGTCTACCCTGGCCGTCAGCGACCGCGGCAGCATCAGCGAGCAGACCAGTGTCGACGAGCGCGGCGACGTCCTGGGCAGCGCGACGTGGATCAACGACTCGCACAGCGAGATCGCGCGGCTCATCATGGACCTCAGCGCCCAGGACCACGTCAAGCTGTGCGTTGCCAGTCGCGAGCTCCCGCCGTTCGAGGAGGCCTTCGCCAACGTGCCGCGTCTGCGCGTGCACACGCAGACCGAGAAGCTCATCTCGCAGTACTGCGCCGACCGCCTGGACAAGGTGGCCCCCGGCCTGTCGCACGGCCAGCGCCCGCTGTGCGACGAGGTCGCCCGCAAGTCCAGGGGTGACATACTCTGGGCCAGGCTGGCCATCGACATGCTGATGGAGGGCAGCCTGCGCCGCCTCATGGCCACGCTCGAGTCGCTCCCGGCCCAGCTGGGCGGGCCCAACGGCCTGTACATGCGCATCATCCAGTCGCTGTCGCCCGACGAGCAGAACGAGGCCTGCCGCATCTTCCATCTCATCCTCCGCGCCGTCGATCCCCCCAATCTCATCACCCTGGCCCTCGCCGACGAGGGCATCCTGGGCCACGCCGAGGGCGACGAGGCCAAGGACCCGGCCAACAAGCACGGCACGCTCCTGGCGGCCCGCGACCGGGCCAACCCCTTTACGCGCGACGACATGGCTGCCATCTCGGACCGCATGAAGTCCCGCCTGACGACGTCGTGCGCCGACCTGCTCGAGACGACAGACAAGGGCAGCCGCGTCGTCTTTATGCACCTGACGGCCAAAGAGTTCGTCCTGCGGTCCAGCGTCTGGAAGAAGGTCAAGGCCAAGGTGCCGTCGGCGGCCCAGCTCGACGTGTCGCTCATGTCGGGCACGATCCGCTACCTCAAGTGCTTCTCGACGCTGCGGCTCGTCGTCACCAACCGGCCGCGCCTGCAGTTCACACCCGAGGCCTGGCTGCTGGTGTCGCACGTGCTGCGGTACGCCAGCCGCGTCGACGAGCGCCTCGTCGGCGGCCACGACCCGGAATGCCCGCGGGACGCCTACGTCGGCCTGCTCGACGAGCTCGACCGCACCTTCCAGGAGGCGTGGCAGACGGCGGTCAAGGAGCACGTCCCGGCCCGCGACGACGTTGGTTGGTACCGCGACCGCTACCGGCCCCTGATGGCGTCGCACTGGTCCGACTACGAGCCCATGGAGCTCGGCCGCAGCCCGCGCCGCGCTGGCTTCCTCTCCCTGGCCCTGCAGGCCAACCTGTTCGGCTACGTGTCGTACAAGCTCTCGACCATGAAGGACCACCGCGCCCGCGCGCGCCTGGCCATGGACCTGCTCGAGTTCGCCGTCAGCCCCGAGGGCGACTCGCGCACCCACGACGGCGGGCCCAGCCTGAGTGCCGCCGGCGCCGTCACGGGCACTTACCGCGACTTCCACCACGACATGCCCGACGGCCGCTTCGTGCCGCTGCTGCTCGAGGCCGCCGAGATCAAGGTGGCGGCCGAGAAGACCGTCGAGGGTGACGGTGACGAGTCCAACGGCGACAGCGACGATACCGAGGTCGAGGCCGACCCCGACGCGCCGGCGCCCGCACCGACCCAGCCGCCACTCGACCCCGTCGAGCTGGCCGACCTGGAGGCGCAGCGGCGCCTGGTGTGGACGCAGGCCCTCAAGGCCGGGAGGCAGTACTTCCAGCAGCGGGGTAGCGCGGTGCTGAACCTGACGCCCGAGTCGACGACCACCCTGGCCCGCAACAGGGGCAGGTGGGTGGCCGCCATCAAGTCGCTGCTGTCCACGGGCTGGGCCGACCCGCACATCCAGGTGCCCGCCGGGCACTCTGGCGGCAACATGGAGGACGGCCCTCATGTTGGCGGCGGCGGCGGCTCCGAGCTGAAGAGCGCGGCCGAGGTCATCAAGGAGACGCTCGAGGGCGAGGTCGAGTTCCAGCGGGAGCTCATCATGATCGAGGCCTTGATTGTCAAGGTCTCTCAGGGCCAGGCGGGCAGGACGCCGGGGAGGGCGCTGTAATTTGTCTCAACGTTTGTCTATGATAGCGTCGTTTTGTTGCGAGGTTACAGCACCGTTTAGTGTCTTGCCGTGGCTCTGCCACGTGGAATTAGATCTCAGTATTTTTTGGTCTTTTTGTAAATGGCTGGATAAAGTTGGAATAGAACAAATTGTACAGTTGGAACTGCGCTTGCGTCATGTATATGTCGCTGGGCCGCGCCAATGGGCGTGTATTAATTATTATCGCACCGGACTCCTGACCTTCACACCAGCACCTGCCGTGCCCTTTCAAGCTACTAGACAGGCCAATCCTCTCCCCCATGGTCCTTAGCGGTAGTGAGCGGGGGGCGGTGGTTGTACCCCATACTGCTGGTTCCTGCCTCTGCCCATCATCCCGTTGAGCCTCCCCATCATGCCGCCTCCTCCAGGGTGGCCGGCCATGGGCGGGCCACCGTAGTGGACCTGCTGCTTGCGGGCGGCGCGCTTCTTGCGGAAGCAGCAGCAGTAGCAGCAGAGGAGTAAGGCGAGGAAGACGACAAAGCCGGCGATGGCGATGCCGACGATGGCGCCCACTGCGAGACGGCGACCGCGGCCGGAGCGATCCTTTTACGGGTGGAGGTTACAGGTGAGCAGGGTGTAGTGAAGACTGGATCGGATCTGTTGGATAAACTTACTGCTTCCATTGTGGACGAGTGACTGGCTTGGTGATGTTTGCTTTCGTGGTGGGTATGGCAGAAACAAACTTGTGTTGCTTTAGCTGTGTGATGAGGTTGCCTGTAGACTGAGTGAGGTATTGAAGCTGGTCTGGATATTGGAGCAAAGGGCAGGAGGTTTCTTGTATAAATTTATACAAACTCCTCTCCCCACCAAGATTTCTACAAAGACGCCAGACAGAGTCTAGATCTAGATGCTCCAAGCAAGACATGTTGCACTAAGGACATGATAACGTCATGATGTGTGGCTAGGCGGGCGCAGGCAGTTTAGTTTTGGTTTGTATGGGGTAAAACCCACCTGCAAAGACACCACACGCTACTCAGTCGACATGACAGCCAGGCCCCCGAAACCACACATTCACCACTCATCTCAGCTCTATGTCGTAGATAGTTTCATCCGATGGGGCTCAACGCTGGCAGAGTGCCGTGGGGCCGTGTGGCGCATGCCTGTGAGGTCATTCCCGTGACGGCGCCAACGCGCGCATCGACGGCAGAGACGCGCGGCCCTGGGCGAATCTGGGCAGGGCCAAGTGGGCCAGCGGATGCGTGAGTGGTGTGGCTTTTGGCTCGGCAGCTGTAATAGGGATCGCCTCCGGCTAAAACGGCTCTTGGGGCTTGGGGCTTTTCTCTGTTCTTGGAAGTTTGAGACTCCATCTAATAAGCTTGGTTTTAACGTCTTTGATGGTGCAGAAATCATCGAGATGATACATAGAATTCGAAGGTAAGGGAAAAAAAAAATTACGTCACAAGCGTTGGGTCAGATGGAATTTCACCACGCTCACGTGACTGAGGACAACAAGGGCTTTTTTGGCCCGCCAAACCTGACTAAGCTGATATGTGAATCTCCACAATTCCCATGATGCACCTCGACTACCGACAACAAAGATACAAGACCTCTTTTGCGTTGCGACCACACATTTACATTCGTTGTCCCAGGAGCAATATGGATAAGGACTCACAGTAGTAAGCGCAGATCTCTGCCCACCTTGTAAACTGTAGTTGAGAAAAGTGTCAAACGTTAGAAATAAGTGAAAATTGAGCTGTTCACGCTAAAGGTATTACATGTAGGCCTCCTTTATCAAGCCACCACATATCGTTAACGGGACACCACAAACTAACCCACATAGTCAATATCCGCACTGGGTACAAATTCGCGGGCAAAATGGATGAAGTGGGACGGGCCAAATGCAACGCTTGTGAATAGGCTTTGGGAGATCCTATAAGATCCCAATCAGCCACGTATTTATAAACATGAGTAAATTAATAATCGATCGATCGTATTAAGTATATTGCATGCTTAATTAAGTTATTCTTCACGTGTAGCGTTTGACGGTAACTGTTTTTATCCAGCTCGGTAGTTACGTGCATCCGTACGTAGCTGGGCTTAGTTAGCCGGTTTGTAGGCTTTCGCCTAGGTACAAGCCAAATGCATTGCAATTGCGGTTAATCGGTGTAATTACATTAATACCGCTGTTTATTTCTTCCCATTAGATAAATAGCCTCCTTCGACGATAACATAAAGCTGTTTACGGCTTTGCAGCCGAAAAAAAAACGATATAAAAGGTGCGCAATATGCAACGGTGGCGTAGTTGGAGATAGCTTCAATCGGCAAGTTATCTTGGAGCTCCACTATTATTTGTATTATGTGGGTCTATTTTTGGTGTCCTGTCAACGATATGTGGTGGCTTCATAAAGGAGGCCTACATGTAGTTCCACACGGGATTCTCGAGTGACATCCGCTCGCTTGTCGGCACCCATCACGGTGTGTTGTTTTTGTGTTTCTGAAATAGAAAATGCCATAGTATACCACGAATCCAACGTAAAGTACAGTCTCGCTCCCAAAGTGCTATGGGGTATCTTGACAATCTGGTCAATATAAAGCATCCTGGCCGAGTAGTCTTGGCAAATTTAACACCTCATTTACCACTTCAAGCCTTTCTTCTGACGATTCCCGGCCTGCAAGCAATACAGCATAGCCCTTTTCTATTAATTTTTATTTATTTAATTTAGTTTGAGGGCTTCGAGTCCGCTCAAAATCGACGATGCTCTTGTCATCCTCTTACTCTTAGTCTGGGTTTGTAAGCCTTTACCCTTCCGCAGAGATGGGCTCGCATTGGAAGCAACGGAAAACATTCCACGTTTTCGACTAAAGCTATAGTTCCAATGCAAGAGTATCAGAAAGACAACAGTACCCTGCCGTTGACGATGTCTATCTTGGTAGCGATTTAGCGTGTTTCTGATTGATTTAGGAGATCGGCTGTGGCGGTTGCCTCCTGGGATATATCCGCCGTAAGTTGGCACGCTCCCTCTTGCATCATATTGTCTTTTCTTGTTCAAGAAATGCGATATCTTACAAGGCTTGCGTTATCCCAATCTGAAGGGACTCCCCTGACTCGGATATGCCAATGGCCAGCCTAGTTCAGCCTTAGATGGATCCTTCCCCAGCTGCCTCAGTTCACGCAAATATCTCTCCTGTTGCCATAAAAGCGAGTTATTCATGCTGGCTCAACAAACCCGCGCTAGAATCATACCAGAAGGGTGCCCTCCCAAACTACCCAATCCCCCTGAGCCGACCCAATGCGATATAAAGTCAGCCTCCATTTGCAGTAGGGTCTCCCGATTTGATACTTCGGGTAACGACGACTCACGTCGAATCAAGATGCTTGGCTCTTTATTTGAGTTCACGTCCAAGGCCCGCACATAATACTTCTTTGTGCTCATGTGATTTGCTTAAGGGTTGCCAATTCAAAGACTGCTCCGCCACCATAACTACATCCGGAGAATTCTCGGCCACCATAGTGACTAATGCCTGGGTATCATGCTCAGATAGGACCTACATTACATCCAGTTCGTCCCTGGAGACGGACTTCCAGTGAAGACCAGCACAGGTTCATGCGATGCTAAAGCAGTCGCTTCTAGGTCCCTCTTCGCCACGCTAAGCGCCGCCAGACGACTATGAATATGAAGATCTGTTTCCCTGGATCATTTGGCCCAGGGATTTTCAATCATACAAAGTCAACAAAATCATCTGTCTTTATCTGGATCGTACACTCGAACTAGCAAAGTAACTTGTTCGTGCTCTCACTTTGATTACAATACGGCATCTATCCCCAATTTGGAATATTCGCCAGCAGAGCAGCCTCTGCGCTTCATCTGTCAGGCTCAGAGCAAGCCACTTGGCAAGCAGGGTGGTTTCTCAAACGAAACTTACTTCCATAATGATAGCAGTGGCGACAATGTCCTTGTATACATCACCGAAAGTGGAGCTAACTTGGCCCATCCCGAGTTTCAAAATGGAAACGCATCTAACACAAGCCGAGATGGATTCATCCGCGGTCAGAAGACAGGCTCGAGGACAGCTCTAACCTTCGAAGTGGTAGCAACGAGATTGGGAGCCATAGACCGACAACCTTCAACCTCGCCGACCATGGGCGAGATTGAATGCCACAGGATCTTTATGAGTAGTATAAGTCTATAACTCAGGTCCCATGGACCGAGATAGGGGTAGATTAGAACTCACACTGAAACTTGATGGCCGAATCGCTTAGGTAACAACGGCGGCGCAGGAGCAATAGCTACCATCGGCTGCTTGGAGTACAACGTCGTTCTGTTTGAGTGAAGAGACAGACGCTATCTTAGGGGAGTCGAGGGAAACTTTTAGTGGCATTGCGAGTAACTTGATTCGCACGGTAGGTCAAGATAAGGTATCAGGGATGTGCCAGTCTAGTCCTAGGCTATAATAAGTTGATTTTTCTTTTTCTTTCGACTCAATCTTGAAGAGCAGTATTGGATCGGACGAAAGTGAGGCCGCGTAGAGGCACAAATTGCAAATTAGGTAGCCGTGTTCTTCGAATTCAGTATTAACTCGGATAAAGCCTATGCTCGACTGACAGAGATCCTGCTCTGCGTTCATCGCCATCAAAGCTGGTCGGTAACAAATTGTAGGATAGCGACTCCTGCGACCATATGCCTCGGACTCCCACCGGTTTATCAACTTTCGGGGCTAATTCTTGACAAGTCTAACGACGTGCCATTGACTACGTTGCACGATATCCTGTTGCCAGTCTCGTAGTCTCGAATAGGAATCGATGGCACCCCTGTTCAAGATGGGGAGACAATGAATGACTATGGTCGAAAAAGCCCCTTCAATATCTTCTCTTCGGCTTTAAAAATTCCCGTCAAACAATCAGCAGATCATCGGGTCGTAGAGCACGGTCACCAGAGCAGTCTGTCTAAACAGCAAGCAGGTGGAGAGTCTGGGGCATGCAGGGTGGATCCCATGCATAAATTACACGAAACGTTGGATGGTCGCATGCCGCGGTGAGAAGCGGGGTGGGGGGCCCTGCGGTACTTTACCACGAGGCATAAATGCTAAAGTTTGGTGGTTAATTTAGTATAGAGATGAGATAGGAACCCTCCGATCACGAGAAACGAATCAGATGATCTTGTCGACAGGTTCCAGAGAAATGAGTTAAAATTCATTCTAGGGATACTATGTGCATAGAACGTGGAAATATTCAAAAATAAATAAATGTAAATCATAGCACGCTTTACCACCACCGCCTAAGCCCACGCCTTGGCCAGGTTACCCTGGAAGGTGCCGTCCTTGAAGGGGACGATGGCGGAGCCAAAGTCGGTCGTCTCGAGGGCGTCGCGCATCATCTGGCTGATGGTCTCCCAGACGACGAGGGGCTGCTCGCCGCCCTTGTCGTCGGTGAAGCCGAGCTCGTGGTTCTTGGGCCAGTCGCTGAAGTAGCGGACCTTGAGGCGGTCGCCGTCGAGGGAGAAGTCGCCGCTGGTGCGGGTGTCGAAGCCGCCGTGGGCCGAGGCCGAGATGCCGATGACGCGGGCGCTGGGGCTGTCGATGTCGTCGACCCAGACGATGCAGGCCTCCCAGTCGTGGCGGTGGCCGAGGCCGGAGCTGGGCGAGTCCTTGGGCATGTACCACGAGTACATGATGCCGTGGCGGCCGGACTGGACGCCTGCGCGGGCGTAGACCTGGCCGACGCTGGAGGAGCAGCCGGAAGAGGCGCCGCCGGTGGTTTTCAGACCGCCGCTAAGTCGTGGGGGGAGGATGTTGTTAGCTGTGTGGTTTGTAGACAAGGTGGACAGAGGCAAGATGTGAAAAAAAGAAAGAAAACCTACCCGGTGTTACCCCACCAGTCGACTGCGGGAAAGGGCACGCAGCCGGAGATAACCTTGAGCCAAGGCTTGAAGCGCAAAATGTTGGCGCCGGCCTGAGTGGGCGGCACATACTGTTCCAAGCCCACGACCTTGTCATGGCCGATAACATCGCGCGGCTCGATGGGGGAGGCCACAACCGAGGCGGCGGTGGCCAGGAGCAGGGTGAGGATCTGGGGCAGCATCATGTAAAAAGGAGCGGTACTTGATGGACTTCGATCTGGCTTGGCGGCGGTGGTGGTGAGCCGAAGCAGATCATGGTGACGGTTTGATCGGGGGAAGGAGGGTGGTTTTATGTTGTGCGTGAGAAGCGGGACTGGCACTTGGTGATGATGGTTGGAGATGCCGCCACCTCCTCCGCTACCACCACCACCACACCTTGCCGGTCAGCTATGGCTTCCCCAAAGTGGCTCTGTATCTTTCGCACCCGAGATAGCATAAACGATCTAATCGGATGGAACCCTTTTATTGATTAAAACTCTCGGTCAAGATCAACCAATTTCGCCTCTTGCAAGCATCATTGCGACGGCAACGGCTGCTGCTGCTGCAAAACAAAGCCCACTGCAACCGGGACATTTCCCACGGTGCCCCCAGCGCTGCAACGCTGCCAGGGCACAGCCGACGATAGTAGCCAATATTCCCTAGCATCGTATATCGCGAGTACCCAGCTGGGCGGCCTCGTTCAACGCACTCGGGCGCTGATGGACGGTTGCCGAGATTGCAGTGCGAGAGTGACTCCGCTTTTGCGTCTCGATGGTGTATGTGCACCCGGGAGATTTTCCAGGTGTGGAGAAATTCCCAAGGGACGTCTTGACTCGCTTTGTCGCGCACGCGCTACCATTTAGGTTCTCAGACCCTTTCAATTAATTAGAGTGTCCCTTCCCCGGCCTCCAGATCCCACGTTGTGGCGCCTCCTCATTGGGCTAGGGTGGGGATCTGCAGGTGGGGGTGGCGTCATCACGTGAGTATGGC